>JBCNJP010001166.1:0-11000 GCA_039602395.1 Deinandra increscens subsp. villosa | reverse complement strand
GAAATACAAATTCAATTTTCAAAATCAAAATATCTTGGAGTCGCGAAGAGACATTTTGCACCAAGATTATTTATTTGACAGGTTTCTAAGTGGGAAGAGAACATCACAACTTCAAGTCTTCTGAAGATTGTTGATAAAGAGATTTCACACGATGCAATGTCAAGTATTCAAGATTGAACTCATCATCAAGGTTGAGAAAGGGTCTGATTGAAGATACAAGATTCAAGTTTGGATAGATGAGATGATACTGCACATGCCGAGGGGGAGTTTGTTGATACACGGTTCCTGATCGTCATGCGAAGTATCGAATATAAGACAAATTACACAAGTTTACTGAGGTCCGAACTCAGGCCGAACCTGGAGTTCGGACATGGCCGAACCTTGGGCCGAACCTGAGGTTCGGACCAGTGGGTTTCTCTAGTATAAATATGTGTGTCTTGTGTTGTATTCAGGGGTAGTCTAAGCTTCCGAGTCATATTATCTGAGTGTACTCTGTGGTCATCTCTGTGGTTAATACAAGTCATTTGTATTTACTCTTTGTGTTTCATCTCGTATTACATTGATTTCATACGACTAAGTAGAAGATCCACACGCTCAAGCAATTTCAATCCATCGGATTTCTCTACGCGTTCGGAAGAACCGACCTGATTGTTGTTGGATTATACAACTTCAACTTGTTTTGCTTTCTTATTTTCTCAAATACTTGGGCTTTCTCTACGTGTCCACAAGACCGACCTGATTGCTAGGTATTTGGGGTTCTGTTTTATTTTTGCATGTTTCATCAAGGATGATTAAATCTCAAAGAAAATTTACTTCTATATAATAAACATGATGATTTGCCGGTATTTCTGATAGAGTGGAGGCCGAGTTATCAGTGCATGATAAAAATTACCTAAAGCATATCTGAAAATGATAAATATGATCGGTGCATGCTGAAATAAATCTCAATGTTGTATTTGCGATTATCCTGGCTTGCATGCTGATTAAGACCGAAATTGAAGTGTGCTAAATACGTTATGTCTGATATGATCTCGTGTCGTGATCTTTCTTGCTAAAGACAAAAATAGTGTCTGATTCTGTATTGCATTTACATTTCATACCATGAAAGTACACAAAGATTTTTGGTGTGTTTTAGCATAAGTTTGAAAAATCATAAAGATTTTAGGTTTGTTTTGATATAAACATTCTAAAAGCCAAAAAGATTTTACTTCATATTTGTTTTCGATTGATCGACACAAGATACGAAAAACATGTTCAATTCATATATCTTGGATTCTTAAAGAGAAGTTTTGCGCCAAGATTATTTATATTGGCCAGGTCCTCAAAGGAAAAGAGTTAATCACAACTTCAAGTCTTCTGAAGCTGTTGATAAGAATGAAAGAAACTGTGCATTGTCAAGTGTTCAAAGATCAAGCTACCATCAAGTTGAGGGGGATGACGTGATGTCGAAGTCTCACGCAAAGATAATCCCAATTACACTAATTAGATAGCGGTAAGCGGGTGTCGAACTCAGGGAGATTGTGGAACATGTATTACTTGAATGCAAATTGTAATATAATTAACTAAGATTTTTAATGTAAAGATCAATGAGAGTGATTTGTTGTGTCCAAGCTTGTACTAAAAATTAAACAGCAATGTGGTTTATGAGTTTTCTTAATAACTAGACAAAAGTGATCTTCTCGGATTTCAGGTTTTCATGTGAAACAACAATACGAGTGTATACTGGAAAGAATCACATAGACATGATTCATGCAAGTGTAATTGTTCGTGATAAAAGGGGACTAAGCACTCGGGTTATCAATCAACAAATGCCAACCCTAATCCCTTCCCACTAAATCCCGATTGCCAATGGCACCAAGAACGTATGGTTCGCAAATTAGATTCAACAAAGTGTTAACCGTTTACAAACAATCACACAAACATCATATTGAAAATCATCGAATTATTAGATCAATATTCCAGAAATCAAATACACAAAGTCAAGTTGTTTACATAAAAACCTTACATCCAAGAAGAACACAAAGACTTAGCCTCTCATGGTGAAATCGATTGCAAAGATGATGACGATTGAATCCATGGATGATCTTGATGTTATCTTGACGTTAGCTATCTTCTCCAAACTCTTTCTCGCTTCTAAAATTCGTCCAAAATCGCCTCCAGTCGTCTCCCCAGGGTTTCCAATCGAAAAACTAGTGAAAAACTCTCCAAATTCACGTTTTAACCAAAATTGCCGACTGCTGGTTTGCTGCCAAACCGTAAGCTACGGTTCATGAACCGTAAGCTACGGTTTGGCCGTACCTTACGGTTTGAGGGGGCTGGGCGACGGTTCCATATTGGTCCTCTTTCACCAAACCGTAAGCTACGGTTACAAACCGTAAGCTACGGTCTCCCCAGCTTCAAAAGCTTCATTTTTTCTATCTTTTGATCCTTATAATGAATCCTATTCACCCGGTTCCTTCAACGCTTCCATGTTTGACTCGTTTAAGCCCATATATCCTGCAAAATGCTTGGAAAACCGTAATCATCTAACATCGTAGGAAATAATTATAAAAACTAGCTTAACCACCCGCATTTATCATTGTTAATTACTAAAATACGGTGCAACCGTCACATCCCCACACTTACCCGTTGCTTGACCCCAAGCAACTCAAGATTGTTTCCTTGCCATCCAACCAACAAACCCAGTCAAACCCAGTTTCAGCTAAGGTTCCAAGTCATACCCTATTCCCAACATTATAGATGCATTAGCCAGAACAAAAATGCAACAATCAAACCATAAGAACTTAAATCAAACCTAACATGCTTCCGGCCTTTTACACACGCAACAAACCCCTCACAATAACGCTCCTCTCGGTTAACATTTAAGGGCTATCGTGGTGAGCTAGTTTGCACTCATTTGGCAGATGTGTTGTCTCACTATCATAAGCTTGTACAATTCTCGAACCTCCATCTCAAGTAAGTTAAAACATGCATGCAAATCAATAGGACTTATAATGGGCTATAACGGGGCTAGGTGTAGGGTGTGGAATGGGAATATTTTTCAAGTGGCTCAAGTGATCCAATCCGGCTTATTTATTACAATCAAACAAGAAGCAAACAACTAATATGTACACAACTGAGCCAACTACCCAATCACATTCTTTTTGCTGCTCAATATTCAACCATCTGATCTCATATTTTGCTTTTTTCATCATTTTTCACTTTTTTTTTTTTGAAAACGATGTAAAAAGCGTCTAACGCTTAGATTACATACTGAATATCACAAACTTCACCAACTACATTCTTCACATCTATCTAGTGCCGGAGAATGAACTATAAGCCGAATTGGACACTAGGGGTAATAACATGAATGGAGTAGGCTCGGGTGATCAATCAATAAGCAAAAGGCCCAACACGGTTTCTAAAGGACCCAAACCCCCGCCCCTCGCCTTTTACCAAGCTCATATATGTAATGCATGAGGCCCAACCCCCAATTCCCACACTTGCACACATCCAGACGAGGCTTAACCTAAATGCCTAGATCACTTTTGCCACATGTTCAAACTGAGATCTCGGAACGTATCAATTGCACAAGTTCTAAAGTAATAAACACATAGCCACACTCAATGAACAAACATGCATACGATAAACAGTAGTGTAGGCACAAAACTCACAATTTGTGGAAATGGGTTGTCGGTTCATTACGTGGGTTATTACACCAAAAGCATGCTAACCTTGACTATATTTCTAGCAACTACTAGGCAACATGTTTCAAATTAGGGAATTATGATCATGACAAGGAACCGAAACGTCAACTCCACCATCTACCATCAATCCGACAATTCAACTTATTTAAAATCACCGGGGTCAAGAATTTGCAACACAAAATTTTTAAAATTTCTCCCATCCCCACACTTGGGATACATTGCCCTCAATGTATGGTTTTGGAAGCTTTGTGAGGACGGACGGTTCCAACTAAACTCATTTTCTAATAATTTTTTTGTTTTTTGTTTTTTTTTATTTTTTTTATTGATTTTCTTAAAGAAAAACTTAAATTTACACCTCCAACCACCAACCCAATCATAAAATCTAACCAACGACTAACTGTGAAAAGAAAACAACCTACATACTCCCCCAAACAACCATCCCAAAGCAAACAGTGAACAACTAACTAGAAACAAAGAAAACACAGTAAAAATAAAAATAAAAGAAAGAGAAAACAAAACCTCTCAATAGTACCGCGGGTGAGGTGGCCCGAAGATCTGCGTGAACGCATTTGTGAACTCCCCAAAACCAAATGCACCACCTTGCTCTTGTTGCTGAGGTGGCTGCTCTGAAGACTGGCCCTGCCTAGGATCCACCCACTGAGAATGATGGAGTGGCGGCATGGGGTATCGAATGCTCCCATCATAAGGCGGTAGTGTAGTGTAATCAATTGTCGGAGGGTCCGACACAACCTCCTGCCCCGCATGCCATTGGTCATGCATTCTTCGCTGCCTGTCATCATCGTACCGGTGGTTGATCTCTTGTTGGAAGGCATAGGCATTGGCACGATTCCAGACTTCCTGCTGATCAAACAAGTGCTTCATAGCTCTCTCTTGACTCGCTCCTACTCGAGTGATGTGATCAAATTCAACCCGAGTCGACCCCGACCAGCTGCCATAAACACTAGGCCTTGCATTTCTTATCACCTCAGCCATCGTTCCCTCATGGGCCCAGTTGGGGTTTAGCTCCTGCCTATCGTATTGAAAATTAGACCCCCCAAAACTTCTTCGTGAACCACCCGCATCAGCACCAACTGTGGTCTCCCGCTCTTACATCTCCACATCATCCCCAGAATTCACTTCCTCTACATTCACCCTTGGTGGAGGAGGTCCCCATTCAGTATCTCCTTCATCTTCAGAGTTCTCATGATCACCCTCCTTTGACACGGACCAGTTTCTATCTCCAGAAGAATTCCTCAAAATGTAATGTGTGTCCGTTTCCATATAAAACCAGTTCACGCCCAAATTTTTCAACTTGAAGGGGCTAAGTCGCTTGCCACACCCCACTGACTCAGCAGTAATTGCCTTTGCCTTTTTCAATAATCCTGCTATTAACCGACAGTGAGGAACAATCTTCCGTCCCTTGCTGTTCCGACTGAACCAAATATTATACATAACCAAATAACGAAAAGATACCAGTGGTGTCCCGTGCATTAACGCATAAAGAATTGGTACCTTGGGATTGCGTACCACCCCTTTATCTCCACGACGAGGCATGACATTATGTGTCATGATTAAGTGAATTAACTTCGGCTTCAGCTTAAATCTTCTCTCTGAAGTGTTGTTAAATCTCGACTCGGCAAAAATAATTCAGAAAGCATCATTTTCCAAGTTGGGTGACTCTCTGGAGAATGGTATATATCATCTAAGCTTGGGTAAACATAATTCTTCGCGGCCTTTGAGTCAAATTTAGCAATTTGGTTTAAATACTCAAAGGACATTGTGACCTTATCTCCGTTCACCCATCCTGTCAACTTTGTTTGAGTCGGACCTTTACCCACATGAAGCTTCCGTGTAGACACCCATTCCTCAATCTCATCCATGTACAACTTGCTTTTCTCTCCATTATAACATTTAAGGACGGCTTCCCAACCTAAAGCCTCAAACTTCTTTTGAACACCAAACCATGGAAAAAGCTTATCGGGTACCTCTTTCTCACAAATAAACCCCTCCTTCTTGTCTTTGAGTGTGTTCATTTTATCAATAAAGAGATGAGGTTGCTCGTCATCGGGCATATCAGTTAAAGGGCCTCCTTCCCATGGCTGCTTCACATAAACGATTTCTGGTTCATCAGCTTGTTGTTGTTGAAGCTTTCTTTTCTTTTGTGCCTCATGTTCTTGGGCACGTGAGGACTCGGCCGGAGCCTTTCCTTTACTTTTACTACCAAACACTTTCTTCATCTACACACATGAACAATTCAACATTTGAACATATTAGCATCACAATTCAAAATTTACATCCCCACACTTGCTTGAAACCATGGTTGTGACTTTTAAAAACAATTAGCTACCATTACCATTAACAAAACCAAGCAAAATTTTAACTCATTCTACCAAAATTCTGCATTCTCAAATTTTAACACCTAAATCACAACCATGAACACAATGTAGCATAACAATGACTACCTAAACATTTACTTCATGTTACAAGCAAGTGGGGACTAACAAACATGAGAAAAATTTAGCATTTACCTTCAAGAATCAAGCATGAGCAACAAGAGTCATAAAAATCGTACCTTTGAGTGTAGAGATGTGAACAATGAAGCTTTCTTTCACAACGATTGACTAAACTCGAAAACCCCAAAAAAATTTCAAAATTTTCGGACCTTGAACCTCCAGAAAATCACCCGAGACACTCGAAATCAGCAGAAAGCTAGTGTGATATTATGATTCCCCTCGAAAAAACACTCAAGATGCACTAAAGAACCATTGAAATCGGTTGAGATTTGAGAAAGTTATGAATTTAGGATTTAGGGTTCTTGAATGGTTTAGAGAGGAAGAAGAAGAAGAAAAGGGAAAGTGAAAAAAGAAATGATGAGTGAGGACCGATGCAGCTGGGTTAGGTGGGATTAATTTTTTTTTCTTTTTTTTTTAATTGTTCGCACCCAGTTTCCCAGGCCAAACCGTAAGCTACGGTTCGGCCACCGTAAGCTACGGTTTGGCTGGGGACAAAATCCCAACCGTAGACCAGCGTGTTTAAACCGTAGGAAAAACCCTCTTCACCGTAGCTTACGGTTTGGTGCCCAGCCAGCTCCGAAATTTTTCAAAAATTTTGCTTATTTTTCACCAAAACTTTATTTTTAACCCCCTTTTAACCCCAAATTTTCTAAGAAAACTACTAAAAGCTAAAAACTCAAAAACTTATATTTCTATTCTAAAAACTTTGTTTTCCATCTCACCCCCGTGAAAAAGTCGTGTTGTCCCCAACACTGTCCCGAGGTACCAAAAGAACCCGAGACCTCCCCACACTTGAGTATTTCCATGGTTAACAAAAGAAAACAAAAACGAACAAAACAAAATGAAAATTAACCTGTACAAAGCTGGGAGTTAAGTCGCCAGTCGACTTCGGTTGCCTCAGATTGCTTCATCACCAAGTGAGCTTAAAAGAAAGCTCACTTTGTCCACTTCTAGCATATTGATGTCTTGACCCTCCAAATAACGTTTAAGTCTATGCCTGTTCACCACATGCTTCACCCGATCTTGCATATCTTCAATTTCTATGTCGCCAAAATTCCCGACTCTTGTGATGTCACACCCCCAATTTCCACCAACGGAGTATAACCGTGTGGGGTGTGATCCAGACCAGGATCCAAGTCTTTAGTTACAACCAAGCCATAGTTAAAGGAGTAAACAGTCATGTATTACATTAAATAAATCAGAGTTTACATTTCACAAAAAATCAGCGGAAACATTAAAAGTTTACAAGGTTGTTGTTTAGTAAAAGTGATTACTAAAGTATCTGAAATACGACTTTCAAAAGGGTTTTACAAAGAACAAGTACTGCCAACGCCCGTGCCATCCATGATCCTCCAAGCCACCTGAAAAGCATTCAACAATCAAGTGTCAGCCAAGGCTGGTGAGTTCACTAAGCGGTCTACCCGTCACAGGTAGACCTATATTTATGATCAAAGACAGGTACAACACAATCAATATCATAAGACCTGTAAAATTTTCCATATCGTAGGTAGCTAGCCTAATTTACGCACATTTGAATTGTTTGCAACCGAAGCTGACAATGTATAGGGATTACCTACGGATTTGCCTTCCCATGTCCTGAAAGACCACGGAGGGTAGGATAACATTGGTCCCAGTCCGACCTCCAGTCGGGTTGGTGCATCACGTGTACCGCTGGGCGGGGGTGTCAATCCCCAGTAGTACTACTCAACATCACCTAGCTATTCTATATTAACGGTCCGAATGTAAGGACTTTTGAAGTTTAACAATCAATTCAATGATACATATGATATTTGGTCGGAAAAAGTTTACTTAGTAAGAAATACCTTACCGTTGCGCATTATCGTCCCTGAATGGACATAGCAACATATAGTAATGAACTCACCTGAGGGGGCACTGGTACTCAGCCAAAAGAAGCAATAGGTTGGTCACAATCAACCTAATCGGGCAAATATGACCTAAACGGGTTAGGAGGTGTCGCGAGGACGAAAGATAACACATAAGCACCTAAGCATGTTTCATACAATCATACAAGCCACATAATGCACATACAAGTCTCAATTTGGGAGAAAATCAAGAAATTGCAATTAAAGTCAAAGTTTTGCCAAAAAGTCAAACTCCAAGCATCTAACTAGTGGCATAGCTAAAATCCACAATGCTTGGAATTAAATCCTTAAATTTTGCAGGCATATACTACATATCAATTAGGACATGTTTCAAAAAGAATCAAGTAAAAATGTTAAGAAATGAGAAAGTTATGTGTGTTGGAAGTTGGCAAAAATCAACATTATTGTCTTTGACACACCATTTGGTGGCATGCCTAATTTGCTCCCTACTTGGAGTTAGGTTTTGTAATTTTGCAGGAATGAACTACTCAACATTTAGGGAATGTTGCAAAAAGAATCAACTTAAAAAGTTAAGGTATGAGAAAGTTATGCACGTCCGAAGTTGGCACTTTTGGCATTTAGCAAACAAGTCAAGGTAAAATGAAAACTTGCATAACTTATTCAAAATTTGGAATTTAAACATTAAATTCTCCAGATCTTACTTTCAACATATAAACATCAAGTCCAAATAGCAACCACACCATTAAAACAAGATCTACATGCCCAACCAATTTGCAAAGTCCACTTTTCACAGAAAATGACAGCTTTGCACTCCTAACTTGCAGCAGCTATTTGGATGACCAAACGGAGGTTTCAGAAAGTGTGCGAGTAGCCGACTCGAAGCTAAGACATAATACTTTACTAGGGAAAAAGAATCAACTGATTCCGAGCAAAATTGAGCAAGTTATGACCTCTGCAAAATGGCCTAAAAATCTGGACGAATCTGTCCATACTTTATAGTTTGCAAAAATTTCGGTTTTTAAACTTTGAGCAAGAATTTGGTCATCCAACACCTACTAACACAATTATAACCATTTCAACATGTAATTTCTGTAGTGAACAAGGTCATACCAAGAACATAGCAAAATTTGAACATAAGGCTAGCATTATAAGCACATACACCTAGTTTTCATGCTTGTCTACATCACAACTTCAAGAACACTCACATAGCAGAAATTTAACCCAAATTCCAGCCCTAAATCCGAACCCAAATCTGTCCCCAATTAGACATATAGCATATCTCAACTTATCACATGAATTTGGAGCATAATAGCTCACCATTTAGCATTCAAACACTAAAGAACACACATGCAACCAACAAATTTCGAATTTGAGAATCTAGGGCTTACAAGTTTGAGAAAGAAATCGCGAGATGGAGGAGATGAAGTGAAGAGGATGTTTCCTTGAGTGTTCTTGAGCCTTGTAGTTACTTGAATTCACCTCCTTGAAGCTTGATTTCACCAATTTCGAATGTGTATGTGTGTGGGTGTTTTGAGCCGTGAGAAAGAGAGGGAGAGGAGGATGAAGATGATGATACGTGAAAATGAGATGGGGGAGAGTTTTGGGGCAGATTTCTCTTAAGGTATATTTACACTTTAGTCCCTCAAAGTTCCATTTTTAGCACATGTAGCATAAAACTTAATTAAACATTTGGCTTTGCTTTAGCATTCATACTTGCAAAATTCTCGCCATGATACAACTCAGGATTTTGTAAAGTAGCAGTTGACTTCTTTGAATTTAAGCTTTGCATTAGCATTCATGCTAGCGGTATTCTCACCATGATACAACTCTGGATTTTGTAAAGTAGAGTATTCCTTATCATGGTAAGCAGCAAAACATAGTTTTCCCACTTTTTAGGTAAAGCTGCCATGATCTTCTCCTTTAAGTCAGCATCAGTTTTCTCAATCCCGACAACCTTCAATTCACTTATCAAATGTGAGAACCTTGAAAAAAGAGCAGTAATGTTCTCATTGTCATAATATTGAAAATTATCAAATTCTTTATTCAACACTTTCTTCTGATTCTTCTTGTAATCATCATTTCCTTCACACCTTGCTGATAGAGCATCCCACAATTGCTTTGACTTCTTGCAAGTACTAAATTGATGAAGCAACTCAGTGGGTAATGCCATTGTAAGATAACCGAAAGCTTTTTGTTCAAGCTCGTATGATTTCCTTTCAGCAATGTCAAAGGTATGAACTTCCTTGAAATCTCCCGCATCAGTTGGGTATTGATAAAGTTTCTTGATCGAAATCCACAAATCGATATCATTCGTAGTTATATAAGCCAAAAATCGTTGCTTCCAATTCTGATAATCTTCCAATTTCAACAACTTGGGAACTTTCTGACTTGTTCCAATGTCGTTGTCAAATTTCAACATCGTTTGCATGGCGCTCTGCATCGCAGCAAATGCTTGATATTCCGACATCGTTGAAAAAACTTGAAATTCTGGTGGCCGAACTCTATCCGAACTTAGATACGATGTCCGAACCTCCTCCGAACTCGTCCCGAACCTCAAATAAAACTCCGAACTCGTTCCAAACTCGTCCGAACTCTCAAAACTCTCTGAACCACTCCGAATCGTGACCGGACTTAGACCGAACACCGACCGAACTTGCTCCGAACTTTAACTTCGGAGCAGTTACTCCGAACCTAAACTGATCAGTCCGAACCTCGACATAATTTTTTTTCAAAATGTTCGATTTTTGACAGAATTTGACGAGATTTGCAGCAGTCGGACAAGAAAATTGATAAGGAATGATTTAGGAGCAGATTCGACACAAAATACTTGATAGAATTGACTGATAACACAGAAACAAACTCAAGAAACACCAAAACGTTTAAAAAAAACTCCGGAAATAGCAACCACAGATCAATAGAGTGAACCTGGCTCTGATACCACTTGAAAATGCGAGAGC
>JBCNJP010001165.1:0-10000 GCA_039602395.1 Deinandra increscens subsp. villosa | reverse complement strand
CATTTCATGAATCTAATGCCTGCCAAGAATAATATTGCAACAAGAGAGAGAATCTATAACATAAAATTTTTTCATGCCATTAACTCCCTCTATATATACTGGTAACCTGATATCCCCCACAGTGCTCTTAGTTTCGCCACTGAAACCAACTAACACTGAGGATCTTGCAACAATTTCACTCTTTGGGATGCCCATTTTCTTGAGCACGTCAAGCCAGATAATGTTGATTGAGCTCCCGTTATCTATCAGAATCCTACGAACAAAATGGTTAGCAACATATAAAGCTACCACAAGGTTCTCATGATGAGGATCTTGTACGTTGCTGCGGTCACTTTTGTCAAACAAGATCACTTTATCTTGAGTCAAAGTGGATGTCTGGACATGCTTGTCACCCTGTTCAGACTTGGATTCCTTAGCGTGCTTCTTGGCTGATGAGTAGGAGGTGCCACAGATATCCGAGCCTCCCAAAATAAAATTGATTATCCTGGCGTTCAAGGGTGGAGAAGCTGCTCTTTGAGGAAGCTTGTCGGCTTCCTGGGTCTTGCTCTTCTTCCTACTCAGTAATACTTTGAGATGCCCCTTGCTGAGCAAGTAGCTGATTTCTTTCCAAAGTGCTATGCACTCATCGGTTAGGTGGCGGAAATCCTCGTGGTAGGCACACCACTTAGTCTTGTCTTTCCAGGATCCATGTTTGTCATTTTTTCTAGGCCATCTTGCCTTTTCACCGAAATCCTGCGTTGCACACATAAAGCCACCAATATCAATAGAAAAGCAATATTCAGATACCTTAGGATACTCCTCCTCGTCATCATCTCGGTCCACAACATTGATCCTTTGGTTATCTAGTTAGGAATATGTTCGAGACCCGTATTGCTTCCCAAGGGATTCTGACTTCTTGCCACTGGGATCATATTTAGGAATATGAACCCTTTGGTGAATCTTCTTATCGTCTTCTAAACGAGTAAACCTCAGAGCTCTGTTGCTGTAACACCCCAAAAGTTAAGGTAATAAATGTATATGTGTTTATATATTTATAGGTGTGTGTTTATGTTATAAACATGTTAAAATGTTAAGTAATGTGTAATTGAAGTTATAACGATAAACTATGAGTTTACGGGTTAAAATAGTCATAAAATACGTGTTTGCATGTTATATAAATGTTATATATGAGTTATATTAGTGATACATGTATACAAATGATGATATAGGTGAATACCTAGTTGCAAAGATATTTGATAGAAAGAAATATAGGCGAAATCGAAATAAAAGTTAGATAAATAATTAAGTTTATCTTATCGTTTTGCGCGTCCCAAGGCTTAGATGATTATAAGAAAAAGTATTAGGATATTTACCAACCTTAGATGCATGTTTTATATAAGTTCGAGGGTTATAGATGGCATTTGGGAAAGTTCTAGGCTTGTTTGAAAAGCAAAATAGGAGCTCATGACAAGTGTCAATTTTTTGGTTGATTTGGTGTCATATTCACTTGCCATGTGTTATGTTCACCACCTTTAGGTGTCAAAATTGATGCTTAGTTATCATGCCATGTGTAAGCATCATGTTAGGAGTGTTTGGCTATAAATAGGCCATAAATCCATCCATTTTTCCTTGCTAATTCACCTAAAATCAACCTAAAACCTCTAAGAAACCTCAAGAACACCAAGAACACTCTAGCTTGCATTTTTTAATATTCAAAGGGAGTTAGGAGCCCATCTTCTGGAATAGATCAACTTAAGGTATGTTTGGCATAAGCCTTCAATTAATTTCATGATTCATAACACTTAGATATGCCTTTTAAGAATAATGCAAGATTAAGGTTCTTGAACTTGTTTTGTTGAGATTGGGAGTTCTAGTGGGAATCATGAGTTGAAATTTGGTATGAAGCCTTAGAATAACATGTTTTAAGAAAGCCTTAAGTTAGTTCATGTTTAAAGAAGAGTTGGTATGGTTCACCATGTTGGTTTATCAAGAACAAGTAAACCAAGAACAAGAACATAAACATTGGTGTTTTGATCATAGTAATTCCGCCTCCTAGTCGTGATAACACCTATACGGTCGGTCATGATCATCACCAAACTAAAACACAAATATGGGTGATATCTCATAGTAATCCCGCCTCCTAGTCGTGATAACGCCTATATGGTCGGTCATGAGAATCACTCATCACGACATAAAGGCTTGGGATGGAATGATATTCAACAAAAGAACTTAATTATATAAGCATGTAACTGAACGAGTAGGTTAGACATAATACTACTGGGTTTATTTGGTCTGAGTAACCATCTACTTTATGTATATATTCTATTTTGTCATTTTAACATACACTTTTAAGTAATTAGTTAACACGATAGCAGGGCTCCATTTTATTCATAAATTGTGTTCTTACATGATGTAATCTTGTGTTATATTATTCTTTGACATCTTGAGACAAATGTTTGACTGCCTTGGTGGACTGAGACGATTTATAAATAAACAGGATAAATTTGAGTTATTCAGTAGAGAAGAAGAAGAATAGAAGCAGATGAACTAGAGTTCTTCAAGATGAAATGTTAATCCTGATTCAAACATAAATTTGGCATTCATACTTAGAATAAAATAAAGCAACACACAATAACACATATTCGCAATTGTATTGAAACCCTTTAATCACATTTAGAATAAAATCAAGCAAACACAAAATTAAGATTGCGATAATTAACAAAAACTTTAATATATATATATATATATATATATATATCTATATAATATATATATGAAAAGATTGGATGCCACATGGCATCACCACAACAATCCATTTTGTGGTTTTCCCGCTCAAATTTTTCCCAATAAATGAAATTTGACTTTCATAATATAGTTATGATTATTCAAAAATAGAAATAGTCTAATTACAAACTGTATAATTACGTCTTTAATTATATTTCAAAAAAGTCAAACACATTTAAAGATTGAATTATATATCGTAAATGACGGATTCGGATTTGAAAAAAAAATCAATTTTAAATCCAATTAGCCTTAAATATTGTAATTTCAAACAACTAAATCAATTCTTATGAATTTTAATAGAGATATTATCACTATAATTGCATTCTTAATTTTATTATTTTTTACAAACAATTATTTCTTAAATAAATATAACAATATAATTAATATCAATAACTTTTTTTTATTGTTTAGCTACACAAATTCCCAAATATATGTATCATAAGGGTGTCCTTGAGTGGTGCTTATGACTACTCATAGATTATTCATGCACGAATGCACAATTATAATCAAATGGTTTTGTTTTTGTGTTTGTTTTTATAATTGAAAAAGGGTATGATACAAACTTTAATTTCCTCTTAAGTATTAGAGGTTACACTAATGTTTATATCATTTTTATATTTTACTAGGAAGTGAAAGTGGCTCATTGTAGAAGAACCATTGAAACTTTTAACTAGATATTTCTAATAAAAAAAATTTCTTAGATGATATAAAGAATCATTAGTACATTTTAGTTTTGATTTTTTTTAAATACCGCCGTACGATGCACGGGTTTCAATTATCGAATTACATTTATTATAATATTTAAATTGTTGGATTTATTTTTTTAAAAACCACCCGTGCGTCGCACGGGTATCAAAAACTAGTATCTATCTATATAATATATATATGAAAAGATTGGATGCCACATGGCATCACCACAACAATCCATTTTGTGGTTTTCCCGCTCAAATTTTTCCCAATAAATGAAATTTGACTTTCATAATATAGTTATGATTATTCAAAAATAGAAATAGTCTAATTACAAACTGTATAATTACGTCTTTAATTATATTTCAAAAAAGTCAAACACATTTAAAGATTGAATTATATATCGTAAATGACGGATTTGGATTTGAAAAAAAAATCAATTTTAAATCCAATTAGCCTTAAATATTGTAATTTCAAACAACTAAATCAATTCTTATGAATTTTAATAGAGATATTATCACTATAATTGCATTCTTAATTTTATTATTTTTTACAAACAATTATTTCTTAAATAAATATAACAATATAATTAATATCAATAACTTTTTTTTATTGTTTAGCTACACAAATTCCCAAATATATGTATCATAAGGGTGTCCTTGAGTGGTGCTTATGACTACTCTTAGATTATTCATGCACGAATGCACAATTATAATCAAATGGTTTTGTTTTTGTGTTTGTTTTTATAATTGAAAAAAGGGTATGATACAAACTTTAATTTCCTCTTAAGTTTTAGAGGTTACACTAATGTTTATATCATTTTTATATTTTACTAGGAAGTGAAAGTGGCTCATCGTAGAAGAACCATTGAAACTTTTAACTAGATATTTCTAATAAAAAAAATTTCTTAGATGATATAAAGAATCATTAGTACATTTTAGTTTTGATTTTTTTTAAATACCGTCGTATGATGCACGGGTTTCAATTATCGAATTACATTTATAATAATATTTAAATTGTTGGATTTATTTTTTTAAAAACCACCCGTGCGTCACACGGGTATCAAAAACTAGTATATATATATATATATATATATATATATATATATATATATAGGGTAAGGATCATGCGAAAACACTTTTTATTGCGAAAACACGTAAACACATATTAAAACCTACATAACTTCTTCATACGTTAATGTTTTTTCATAAAATTTGTACCAAAAGTCTTAGAAAGATGTTATCTTTAATTATGGAAAAAAGTAGGAAAGAATTAACGTTTGGTGATTTTTTCGTGTGCTGCACATGTGCATCATTATCATTAGTACTGCACAAAGACGAATTATCATGCAAAAAAACACTCCTTATGTTAAAAACTTATAAAAAACAGTAAAACATTTATTGTACTAATGATAATGGTACATAGTGCACATATGCAACATAGAATAAAAAAATTATAAAATGTTATTTTTTGTCTCTAGATCTAAAAAAAACACAACTATAAGATTTAGGGTGCAATTTTTTATTAAAAATATTAATGTATACAACACGTATGAGGTTTTTTTTGGTGTGATGCACATGTGCATCATTCAATAAAATACAAAAAAATAACAGAAATATAAGATATATGGTGCGACTTAGAAAAAGATATATTAACTTATGCTAAAAGTATGAGTTTTTTTTTTGCTGCACATGTGCATCACACGAAAAAAACTGAAACGTTAAATTTTTTATATAAAATTTCCAGAATTAAAGATAACATAATTCTAAGACTTTTGGTGCAAATTTTTTAAAAAAATGTTAACGTATTAAGAAGTTATAGAGGTTTTAATATGTGTTTACGCGTTTTCGCAATATATATGTGTTTACGCATGATCCTTCCCCTATATATATATATATATATATATATATATATATATATATATATATATATATATATATAAATATATGGAAGAAGGTTCAAATGAGAACATGTGTTTTGCCTAAGACCGGTGCGAACACGCGTTAAAATCCGTTTTCGTGGTCATATGATGTAGTTTTAATGTAGGTATACGATCAGGAATAGTGCTGATACATATATATATGATTAGAATTGGTGTTGGTGTATGATCAGAAGTGGTGCTGACTCATGCACAAAATAATTTATGTATACTAGCACTAAATCTACATTGTAGAACCAAGAAATGGATTTTTATGCATGTTCGCACGGATCTTAGGCAAAATGCCTGTCCGCACGGGAACCGCACCCTATATATATATATATGTTTATATATTGATCATATAACTAAAATTGATCATAGTTACAAAAATTAATCGAGATCCTATACAGAAATTTAATTAGCTATACATAGAAAATTAAGACCTAGCATCAGACATGTAATATTCATCTTCAGGGTCATAGTCGAAGCTGCTGTTGCTGCTGGAGGTGTCTTCAGGAGGGCCGCGACGCTCACCTGGCATCAACCTCCTGCTAAACAAAGCATCGGAGGTGTAGGTGGAGTCCGTATACAGGATTAAGTAGAATGACAGTTATGTCTCTCCCTCTGGTTCTCGAAGATAAAGTTTCATATCCTCGATAGCTTCGTCAGAAATGAAATTCATGTATTTTGTCCCATATCTGAGGGACAAAGGTGGGATCTTTCAATAAATCAGGAAATACCCAAATGATGTGTGGCCTAGTATTCTCACTGTAGGTCCGAAATCAAACCAAACACACGATATTTGATCGTGAATGAGTGCGGAATCCTCAAACACGATTGATCCAAGAAACAAGTAGAAGAAATAGATTCAATCTAAGATAAAGATTGAATCTTGAATGAAAACCCTCTTACTTGGAAGCTGATCGCAAACAGAAACAATGAAGAAATCGTAAACTTGAATGATGTATTGAAAAGCTTGGTTACAATGAAAATCAAGTGGGTTTATATACTCCCACTTATACAAATCGTAAACCTACAAGAAGCCCACATGGCCCAATAGTAAACTAGAAAAAGCCCAATATCTTATAAGCCCAATACAAATAAACTAGCCCACTAACTAATGTTCATGCCTTAACTAAATATAGCCCTACAATCTTCCCCTAGGCATGAACCATTAGACCACTTCACGGCAGCAGCAAGTCAAATCGGAATGAGGTTTGAACGTTGTTGAACCACCATCCCTTCTCTACAATCTTCTTAGCTGCTCCATCGAAGATGCCAACCCTTACAGCATTTACCATATCAGTCTCGTCTGCAAGAATGGGTTGGGTGGCCAGAAGCTTTATATCTCTTTCACCAAATCGAAGAAGATCCACCGGGTCATAAAATCGGAATTGACGCATCGGCTTACAGAGAACCACCACCTCATGTGTTGTTGGATCGTAGTACCAGCAATCGAAGTTTCTTACCAGTGTTCCATCCTCGATCTCATCCAACATATTGATAACCCTTGTGCGTTTAGTTGGTGGCCTCCGTACTTCTCCAATCGACTCCCCTGTCACAGGGTCAGTACCGGTCTCTCTCCACCTGACCTCCTTCAGCTCAAAATCTCTGAAATCATTCTCCATGTGGCCTAGCAGATTATCTCTGATCAGATTCCCTTCTGGTCCATTCCACCTGTTAATAAATGGAGCTCTCAGAAGTTTCCTTATCTCAGGCTCAGTCCAGGAGTGGAATTGAGCACGTGATTGATAGTACTCCACTGGACTATAGCCGTCACGGATAACAGCAAAGATCTTCTTCTCCATGTCGTAGTGCCAACATAGGATTTCCTCACAACTCCCACGCTTATCAATTGAGCTTTTGCCAACGTCGATGGTGTATAGAATGGGAGCTGGTCCTTGGAAGAACTCTCTGAACCAGTTCTCGTGTCCTTCAGGGGCTTTGGAGATAACTTTGCCACTTCGGGCGTAATCTGGCATCTCCATATTCTCATCACCTTCGTCTGTCTCCATGGCAGCAGCTTGATTTCCCTGAGATGAACTCTGACCAGGGGCACCAGAGTTGTTAGGCCCTGCACTCTCCGTCAGTTCATTAACCTTCCTTCTCAGGCCCTTTATCATATTGTAGAGATATTCCATTCTTTCCTTGTCAGCTACCTCATATTCTCTCATATATTTGTTGTTTGCCTCCTCCTTCTCTCTCAAACGCTGATTTTCTTCCATGAGAGCCTTGATCTCATTTTGTCTCATCCTATTCTGTGAGATCAGGAAGTTAATCTGAGGATCAGCACTAATCCTCAAATCAACTGGAAGCTCAGCAGCCATCAAAGGGCGGAAACCTGGAGCTGCGAGTGGTTGGCTGGTCGCGGTAGAGAGGC
The DNA here is from genome assembly GCA_039602395.1 of Deinandra increscens subsp. villosa. Lineage (NCBI taxonomy): Eukaryota > Viridiplantae > Streptophyta > Magnoliopsida > Asterales > Asteraceae > Deinandra > Deinandra increscens. Next base: position 2,252 of record JBCNJP010001165.1, on the reverse strand, counting down.
TCACTCTAACCGGACTTGGAACAACGAAGGTGCTATCAACCTCCAGAAATTGCCTATCTTCACGTACAGGGCTTTGCACGTTCAGAATCGGACTAGCTTGCTGCACAGGGGCAGGTTGATCATGCACCTCTTCTGTCTGTGTGAGAGACGGTTGCTCTTGAAGTGCTTCATTAACAGATTCTTCTTGACCACTGGCTCCCGCAGAACTGGGTCCAGTTGGTTCTACAATCATTAGACTCGAGCTAGTCTTGGTGAATCTGAACCGTATGCTCCTAGGATCAGTTTTCTTTCGTGGAGATGGTTCACGAGCAGGGACGGGTTCTTCCACGAAAGCTTCATCAGTGTTTAACTCCAGCTCAGGAGGTGTATCATCACTGCCAGATGACCCAATCATATCTTCTCTTGATCTTTTATGGGTTAGCGGCTCCAAGTCCCCATAAATATCATCTTCAGCTAAGTCCTGGCCAGTAAGGATGTCATCCATTATATTTTCTTCATCGGATGGAATGACATCATCTTCTTGAACATTGACAGCTGGAGTTACTGTCAAGTCTTGGTCTTCGGCAACCATGGCATTCACAACTGGCAAGTCAGCTTCTGGCTCTTCATCCTCCATAACTTGTTCTCGGGCTACCTCTGGAAAGGCACCTCTCTTAACCCATTCCAGTCTACCTTCATACATGTATTTGCCACTTCTATCCTGAGTCTGGAGACCAAAAACACCAGCATCCATCACCTTTACATCCAGTTTCTGTATCCTTTCCTCAATCATTGGATATTTCAGCATGACCACCATCTGCACGAATCTTGGTGTCATCAGAAACTGCTCACGAGCACCCAAGTTAGCATTGCCGATCCAATCTAGCAGCATCATCTTCGAGAAATTGTAGTTCCAGTCAAGGGCCAACGCGACGAAAGCAGTGCCGTGGACCTTGTTTAGCTGGTCAAAGCTCGTTCTCTTGCCCAGAAATGATTTCTGCATGAAATGGGCAAGGCACCTCCAGTAGTGCGGCAGCTGCTTCTTCATGATAGGCGGGAATCTGCCTTCATATCCCAGTAATTGGGCACCTGCCATAACGGCTTCCTTGGGGTAATCAACCGGATCGGTAGCACGATCGTTGATATTTAGGCCTCTTCTAATATCATCTTCCAGAATGACCACCTGACGGTTCTGGATGGTAGCAGTGATTCTTGACTTATCAGAACTCGCCCGTGCAGTCCCCCAAAATTCTCTTACCAGCATCTCATCAATCAATACACTCGTCCTTAGTGCATGATTTATCTTGCAGACGTTCATGCCCGCCACCAGTGAGTAAAATAGATCCATGTGGTGCTCTGGTGGATCTTCCAGAAAAGCTGGTATACAGTGATCATGATCAAATTTGATTGGTTCGTCAATAACATTTCCTGCCATCTGAGACAAACAAGACATATGCATCAGATTTGATCATGAGTAAGCAATTATGATTATCAACCCTAAACGTGTTCAATTGACGATAACTTTTTACTTTTTAACTTCACAAAATTTCAATTTGAACATATTAGGGAAAATAATTGACTTAAGCACCTGCTCACACACACCGTCAAATTTTATCACAAAACCGTTCAATTTAATGAGATTTTTTTTAAAAAATTCAACAAGTGTTTAAGACTTAAATACTCATTTTATAAGAGTTTACGGTTCATTAACTGTGTTTACGATCCCTTAATGGGTTTACGATTTGTTTAAAAAATAGGCCCAATCGTGATCACCCAGATCAATCGTAAACACCATAAATCCAGTTCAGGCCCGATCGTAAAGGCCCAAACCCATTTTGTCATTATTCACCGGGTCGTAAACGATCAATCGTGAACAGATGATTTGAAAACGATCGATCGTAAACGCCTTAACCACCGTCTTCTTCACCAAGATTTGTCGTAAACACCAATTCCTCCATGGATACAACCTGCAACTCCTTGTAAACAACATCAATCACCACAAAATCACACAATAAACACAAATGACTACCTTTAAAGAGATTTAAGCACAGTTCCGACTACAACACGTCGAGAAATTCGTTCGAAAACAGAAAAACTTTGACCGATTACGAAATTAGGGTTTGAGACTTAAAACCCGAGAAACGTTGATGAAACAGTCAATAAGCAAAGGGGTTTTGGTCGGATATGGATTACGAGGGTGGTGGTGAGGTTCGTTTGAAGAGAGGTGGTCGGAAACGGACAAGAACGACTTTTTCCGGCGAGGGGCGGTGGTT
>JBCNJP010001164.1:0-41115 GCA_039602395.1 Deinandra increscens subsp. villosa | reverse complement strand
TCATACAAACACAAGGCCAATCATAAACATGAATAAGCCCAATCATAAACAAATAAATGGCCCACATGGCCTATAAACAAACTAAATTAAGCCCAATACTAATGTTCATGCCTCTAAATATATCTAGCCCAACAGCAGGTTTAGAAGCATTTGCAGGGTTTTTGAGGTTAAGGATTTGCAGATCTAGAAATGGGGTACTGATCGTCGAAATTTCTCGGTTAGTAATTTCTTTAGTCAGTGTATAAATTCCTGGTTTATCATTTCATGTTCTGTTTATGCTTTATGAAGTTTTAGTTAGTGTAGAAATTGAAGATTGAATCTGTGTTATACTGTAGGAATTTCAGTTCGGTACAAAATCATGTTCTGTCTTTTTCATTTTAAAAATGATATAAACTCATGTTTGTTGTACGTGTATATATAGATGGTATACTAGGTGTGACAACTAGGCTGATTTATCCCTTTGTGAGAGGTATTGTTTGCTTATATAGATTATATGCAGGTATGTGTTTGAAATTTAAAAAGTTTAGGTCTTTTATACCCTCTTCAAGATCTAATTATGATGTCATGTTTTATCAGCTGCAGTGATATTGTCCATGGTTATTGGACATACTCTCCATTATCAATGCTTCCCATCTACAAGGAATCATAGCTGCTGGTTTATGAATATATGTATTCATGTACTTTTTCTATTTTCTTTACATTTGTTTACATTATAACCTATGATCTATCAGATTTTGCCTACATGTAATGATATCAATTATAATGATGACAAGCTAATAAAAATCTATGCACTGGTGATACTGATCCAGTTCCTCTCAGTGAAACAAGATACCCAATTGATAAAAATTTATGAGCTTTTCAGTTTGAAGAGAAAGCAAAAAGATGCAAGTTCCTCACTTAAGAGGTTGAAAGTGGATGAATCAGGTGTGCCAGGTTGTTTTTGTTTAGAATCTGTTTGAATTACTTTCTCTTGATTTTTTTACTATATACATTAAGTTTCTTGGTTTTTTTATTTACACCTCTTTCTTATGTGTGTGTGTGCAGGGATTTCTGCCATTATTTGTTATTTATGGTTTTTCTTAGTTAGTATTTGGTTCCAATTGTGCATCCATGTTGTAATGTGAAGGTATGTGTTTATTGTGTTTGATATTTTTTTCAGGTTTTGTGTCAAATTCTGCATCCATGGTCACGATTTATTATGTCATGAGTTTAATAATTGCTTTAGATTTGTGTGTTGAGTTGCATATATGATTTACATGTGGATGTTTAAATTTTTTGTAAACAGAATGATGATGGAACAAAGATCGAGTACAAAGTATGGAACCCTTTCAGCTCAAAGTTGGTTGTTGCTATTCTTAGTCGGGTTAAAAATTTATGGATGTAAGTTCTCATTATTATTAGAGCTTGCTTTTACACAATATGAAGTTAAACATTTTTGGGGTTAAGGGATTGAGCTAAACATGTTGGACGAATCTCGATCCCAAATCATTTCACAATCACATATAAAAGAATTTCAAATTGTGCTTCTGTTTTACTTTATTGTACAAATAAAAGAATTTCAAGTTGTGCTTCTATTGTACTTTATGGGACTCAACTGTCACTTTTGTTCGTGTTACTTTATTGTGCTTCTGTTATACATATTATCTTTTTTACTACAAGATGAGGTGGTGGACAATGTGACATTCATTGCTACTCGAAAAGGCTTTGTGAGGTATGTGGTTTTGCCCCTGTGTATAAGGTTTTGTCTTCTTTGTTTTCATTGTGTTTGCTTGGGTTATTATTAACTGTGTTGAGCTACATAGGTTCTTCTGACCTGTTCTTATATATGCTAGAGGAATGATTTGGGGTTCTCCATGATTCACTTATATCTTTAGTTTTCTTTACCAAGGTAATTATATTAAGAATCTACTAATACCAATATATATGTTTGCATGTCATTTTTAAGAGATTTAACAGATTTTTTGCTTTGTTGTGACTTCTAATAAGAAATGTAATAAACGATTTTAAACAAAAGAACCAACTTTACCCCACCCACTTTACATTGACATCCTAAACAAAATAAAATGTAATTATGCAAGTAAATTGAAACAAGTGTTGTTTGATGTGCATTTCTTATACGGTTTAATAATATACATATGATATAGCCTCTCTATATATATTTTTGGAAAGAAAAATAACAAATACCATACTTACAAGAAAATATTAACTATATTATAAGTCATGTATCATATATACTTTATCTATATTTTAAAAGTAATTAAAGATACAACAATATTAACATTATTGGTTTTTTTGGCAGCTGCTATTGGTAATTGTTAGCTTGCAGGGAGAGCTGTCTTCAGGTTTGTGTTCTATTGTTTTTTTTTTTTGTTTTTTTTTTGGTGTTTTGGATATTTTTTACAAAAAATAAAATATGACATCAAATGCAAATGCTTTTGTGTGTCATAGTATTGCACTATTTCTTGATGTTAGATCCAAATCTAGGATGTGCAGCCTCATAAAGCTAAATTATATAAAGTGCTTGATGTAAAATACCAAAAACATTTGCCCTCTTTCTACAACCTAGATACAACGTTTTTTTTCCTCCTTTTACAAACTAAAACACACTACTTCAAGAGTACATACATGACCCATTGAAAAAAAATCTTGGGGTTCTAATAGGGCTGGATAAAAGGAATCTGTGCATATAAATTTCAGCAGCAAACATGTGGTTAAGACATCGAGGGTCTTTTTGTAATATTTTCTTGTTGTATTTGCTTGGTAGCTCATAAACAGATACTTTTGACCCTCCAACCGGATCATCTTCCAATACATCATGACTTACTATTCCCTAAAAATGCCTCTTCTGAGATCCCGTATGGCTCGGGTGCACAGGGCATGGGTCAGGTTGACACATTTTATTGACCACTTTAACTATTCTATACTAACACATTGTACAACTTATTTGACTTTCTTTTTGACTTTTCTTCTTTGTATATATTAAGTGTTTATGAAAACAATAACATTTGCTGATTTGCTGTGATGCTTAGGGTGTTGTATTTGTAATGCCAAGACCTGTGTTCGACACTCGCAGACGCCGGTTAACCATTTTTCGAGCGCCTTCTCTTTTTTTTTTTTGCTTTGTCATACGCTTTCTGCCACGTACATGCGACGTGGCAGATAAACCCCCTTCTCCTGCGCCATCATCATTCTATCCTTTTCGCTTTATCGTCACATCCGATTGCATTCCTCTTCCTTTCACGGCCGCTTCTCTTCGTTTAATACATGTACTTTTTTCGCTTTCTCGGGTGATTGATATTGAAGACATTCACTTTGTTCATCATCGTTTTCTTTTTTTCTCAATTTTCCTTACGCATACCTGTCTTTTGATTTCGTTTTTTTTATGTATGTTTCATGAGGTTGGAAGTGCGAATCAAAAAAGAATTGTTTCCAATCACCGATTCCGTTGTCTAGATGTTCGGTCACCGGTTTTGAACCCGGAATTTCTTATTTGTTCCTGATTACCTAATGTTTCTTTTTTTTCGCAACTTTTTTTTAGGCTCACACCTCGCTAGCTGTTCTTAATCTTCAGGTGTTTATAGTTTCAATTATTGTTGGCTGTGACTATTTACGGATTTCTATAGTTTTTTCCTAACAGAATTTCTGCATAGTTTAACAATTAACAGTAAAGATAGTGACGGTCATAGGGTTATCTTTCTAAGAGCATTCTTTGGTATACGTTTATGTTTCTTAGGTCTAATCTTATGTGCCTGTTCTAGGTCAGATATCATTTACATGTGCATATAGTGCTTGCATATGATATACATTGAAGAAAGCTCAGGATCTGTTGTCAATTGTAAATAGGGTGTTTAGATTGTTTAATGGTGTAATTCTTATAATAAACTTTGGTTGAGGACATCATTAGATCAGGAGGTTGTGAAGGTGATAGTAATTACAGGTAGGAAGGGAGGTCAGGGTAATAATATATTGGAGTGTCCTTTCTTAATGATTGGTAGTGCACTAATTGTTTGATGATATACTTAAGAAGTGCTCAAATACTTAGTGGATATCATAGTAGTTACCAGGGTGTTTTGTAATGTGAATTTCTGTATGAGCATCTTCAGCTTTGTAATTGAGGTTTTTAGATAGTAGGATGGCATACAGGTGTGTTAGATAGTAGTAATAATTTATTTATTGTATTTAGTTACTATATATTTCTTATCCGTAAGTAAACACATCCAAAAATAAAGGGGCTTCATGGAACAGATAAGAGGTGTTCCTGCTATTGTTCTTATAGACTTATTTCTATGTTATTAATCTGATTATTTGCTTTTTAAATTACCTGTTTCTAAAGCCTCCTTTAGGTGTTTTTCTCTGCACCACATAATTTACCTTTTCTAGGATTGCGTTTGATTTAGGTGTCGAAGGTTTTATTCTATGTGACCCTTTGCTGGCCTTTATTATAATTAGATCCGGTTTAGTTGTTCTATGCTTTTATGCTTGGCTGTAATTTATAGATTGGGTTTTCTAATAGCTACATCCACTTATTCATTGAATTATATGTTACAGTCTTCTGATTTTCTTACGCTACCAGATAGGAACTGTTCAGGTGTCGGTAAGGAAGTCATGACATCCCTTATGGTGAACAAGTAGCTATATTAAGTCTGTATACCATTCATTTTAATAGCTTTCTGTTCTTTGAATAATACGCTCAGCTTAACGATTATAGGTTTTCTTTTCTAATTTTAATTTATAGAGACAAGTGTTATTATAAAAAAGATGAACTCATCTACGTCTTCATTACTTTTTCATACCGGCTTTTAATCTTCAACTTTAGGTTAGGTGGGGGTACACATAAACTACTTATACTTTCATCTAAAATATAAGCTCCTACTAAATAGATTATTACAAAGACTTGAAAAATATCAAACTTCGCCCAGTTTTATCAGCCCATGCACCTCATTTCTAGATCTGTGGCTGTTAGATTTATGTTGTTTAGCTACAGCTTTATACAAATGCTTGTTTTTATTTACAAGTTGTTTTTGGTTCACCAAGTAACTTATTTAGGATTCTTTTTTCCCACTACCTGGGGTAATACATATACCGAGTTACAGCCTAACTTCTTTAAACACCTTAGCAGATTGTGTATGGTCTGCTATATGAAAGTTGGACATCTGTTACCTACTAGATGTTTATTTTCTACAATTTTAAAAACACACTCTATAAATGCCTTCTTATGTTACATTTATATCTCTGTGAAAATCTGTTAAAGGTTTTTTATACATCATGCGGTCGCAACAAATGTCACGCAAAAGGGGTATTTCCTCAACAGACCACTTAGGTTCATATCATTATCATCAGGTCACAAATGCGTTAGATGTTAATAGTTCAACACCAGTTTCTCTTACCACAACACCTACACTTAATAACGGTTCCTCGGTTACTGATACGTATGCGTCAACATCTGAAGATTTAAACCCGATGTCAGATATAGACATTGACCCGGATACTTTTGAAACCTCACATAATAGATCATCTAAATACATTTCTTTAGGTCAGTGTGATCAGGTGTGTGAATTTTGTGGCGCCTATTTTTGGTTAGAGGAACGTCTAAAATCACGTCCAAAGCGTGAAAGACCAAGGTATTCTATCTGTTGCAGAGGCGGTAAGGTTGTGCTTCCCTTACCGCCAAAACCTCCGGATGAACCTCTATCTCTTTTTAATAATACTCATTTCCTTACTAATATACGGAGGTATAATTCTATGTTTGCTATGACTTCGTTTGGGGCTAATATTGATGAGGAGATTAATAAGAAAAAGAGTCCATACGTGTTCAAAATACAAGGTCAGGTTTCACATTGGATAGGTTCCATATGCCCTCCTCCAACTAAGAAACCTCAGTTTATGCAGCTGTATGTTTATGATACCGATCATGAGGTTGCTAATAGACTGTCCATTTTTGATATCCAAGATACCTCCGGTGTTTATTCAAAAATTATAGGAATACTGAAACATGTTTTGAATGAGGTTAATGGATTTGTAAAGCTGCTTAGAACCGCTAGAGATATATGTTCATCCTTACAGGTTCCTGAGTTTTCAATTCGCTTATACGATTCAAAGTCGCAAAGGTGTTATGACTTTCCATCTAGGGGTACCCTTGGTGCTATTGTTTATAGTGATGATGAATTTGCTACTGACTTTGATATTATAATTCATAATAAAGATGGTTTCGCTCAGAGGGTCAGTAAACTTCATCCTACTTATATGGCATTACAGTACCCACTCTTATTTCCCCATGCAGACCACGGCTGGTCTCCCGTCCTTAGGCTTAGAATTCCTCCGTCAGCCTCTAGGCCTTTTTCTCGCCCTGTTGTTACTGTAGAAGGCAGATCACAAACGGTAGCCGCTACTCGAACTCAGCTTACTCTAAACATGTACTACAGTGTGACGCCCATTCCCAGACTTGGCACCAGGAAGGGTCACTCATCGGATTTATTCATGAACACGTGGCAAGACAGAGATAAGCAGCGGAAAATTTAAAACTTTTATTTATAATATAAGCCAAGTACGTAAAGTAACTGAGATAATTTACAATCTATCTATATAGCGACTAACTATATCCGTCTTTATTTATCTACACTAAGCCAGCAACTCCAACAGTTCTTCTAATAGCTTGCCTGATCAGTCCCTTATCACGAGGGCTCCGCCCTTGTTTCCAGACGTCTCACTTAAACCTGACATACATATGGTTTTGGGAAAAGGTCAGCTTACGCTGGTGAGTTCTACATTTTAAAAACATTACCTCGTTTGTGAGGTTAAAACCTTTGTACCTGCAAAATCCCTTTTTACAACATTTATTAAGTATAACACATAACAAGTTATACATAACATAACATCATAATCATACATGTTTCTCTAGAATACATCTACCTCAATAACCCTTAACTCCTATGACCTGAATTCCATATACCTTTATACCTTCTGGTCTCGAATACTGCTCAGGTGACTTTATCGGAAGTCCCCCAACCATTCAGTAACGACAACCGCTCCACTTCCTCTATACCTTCCCGGTCTCGAATACTGCTCGGGTGACTTCATCTGGAAGCCCCCAACCATTCAGCAACGACAACCGTCCTACATTCCGTTCTTCCAGTTTCGAATACCGCTCAGGTGACTTCATCTGGAAGCCCCCAACCTCAGTATCGACCTCTGTTCACGTAACCTTAACTCTGTAGACGTTCCATTCTATCGAACATCTCCTTAACCACCACAGTACTACTACCCGCCCCTAGTTAGATATCCAGGTGACTTACGTGTGCTAATAAACATGATAATGTACTCATATACTGCAACAACTGAACATCCCCCAATTTACCTAGGTGTGTATGTATACAGGATGTACCAGCGGCGTATCCTCCACACTTTCGATATACCGGGTAACTATACTACCATGCTTGTATACAGGATGTACTAGCGGCGTATCCACCACATAATAATATAGAAAATGCATCACCTGTTCTCATATAATCATACATTCTCACTTGTACGTTTATTAACAAACCCGTATCATTTGGATACCTAGTTTCAAAGCAATTATAGCACATAACTCTAATAATCATTTCATATGCATTATTCTATTATCATCATTTCATATACAATACTAACACGTATAATTAATGATTCATAAGCACCTTCATATCATAACACGTATTACTTTAAACAGTTCATCAATTTATCAATTAAGATAAAAGCATTTAACTCAACAGTTGAACATTGTATGTATATCAGCCCGAAAACATTAAAGCGTTTAAAACATTTAAAAGTGGGCTCGCAGAACTCACCTTATCTCTTTACTCGTTATACTCGGACAGAACCTCCGACAGAATCCTTCGGTTAACCTAATTCGCGTATCGTATGGTATTATCGCAAGGTTTAACATTATAAACATATCCTATGTTTATTTATCTCTTATATTATCTTAATAATATCTAATTATTAAGGTTTACTTCTTTTAAGGTCAAAATGACCAGAATACCCCTTATAGGCAAAATATCTCTTTTTATTGATAATTATGAAGACGCCCATTCCTATAAGTAGACACTCACTTCGGGATCGCCCAGTGTTGGGATGCCATTGCCCAAATGGGATGGCGACACCCCCGCTTTTTCCAGAAACCCCAGTGTACAGGTGTCTACCCTTCCGGTCCGCGCGAACTTCTAATATCCGATTAACTCGGTATTTTTAATACTTTATCATTTACCCATTTTAACCCCATATATACTTTTTATATATATATACATAGTTCCATACCAAAATTCAAGTACCCATACCCTCCGGATTATTTTATATTAAATAATCATATTTAGAAACCCTAATTTCATAAATTTCTCGTTTCTTTATCAAAACTCATTTTTATTTAAAACCAACTTAGGGTATTATCCATTATAACATTTTATAATATCCTTCAAAATAGCAAAGCTTAATTCAAAACCGTTTACTCGATTTGGGCAGAACAACGACATGAAAACCCTAATTTTTGACCCGTTAACAAAACCTTTACCAAACCTTTTCCAATTGTGAAATAAACTTAGGGCTTTCTTAAAACACATTAAATTAGGATTACCTACAAAAATTCAGATCCTAATTCCCACCCGATCACCCGATTTTGACAAAACAAGCTCAAGAACCCTAATTTTAGATCATTTCTAGAAAGCATATTTAAAAATCGAATTAGCCAAAACTGAAAGAGGTTATTGTTAAGCATACCAAATAAGGGGTGACTGCAGAAATTCGGCTTCTAACTCTTCTCTGGTTGCTCGAATTGCTCCGACGAAGTTCTGATGAGGTTTTAGGGTTTTTGGGTGATAAATCAGTGAATTGGCGAGTTTTTCTGATGATTCAAGGCCCCTATTTATACTATTAGACGCGTCTTAGGCTGTTAACACGTCCCATGGTGACTCATGGTCGAAATCTGCCACGAATTCGAAGTATCTTGGGCTGCAAGGGTGATAACGTGGCTAAAAACGAATCTGGAACATTTCTGCTGCTGTTGCTTCTTCTCGCGTATCGCGCAAATAGGAGGGGTGTGGCTCACGATACGCGAGCCACTGCTTATCCGGCCAGCTTTTAGTTATTTACATATTAAGCCCTTATCTTTCTATTTTGTGCATTTTAACCCCCTGAACTTCTATCCTTTTATCATTTTATGTACCAAAACCTTATGGGACATATTTATAACATTTTATAAGGTTTCTAAGGCTCGGGATTCGTACGATAAAGTATATATACATTTATGTAGATATTCTTTATTATTTGCTAAATTACGTTTTAGCCCCTCAAACTTTACAATACTTATTATTTCATGTTATGAATCATGTTAGGATATATCTTTACTATTTATAAGCCTCAAAATACTTATAATAATTATAGATACGTATAATATTCATATACATTTATAACTTTACAATAATTACACTTTTAGTCCTTTTATTTTTCCGTTAACTATTAAGACACGTATCTATACGTATATATCCATCAATTCACACATGTATCATTATGTTATCCATATAAACACATATTCATCTCATATTTTACTTTCATTAACCTTTAAGACATCCGTTCATGCATATTTCATCACGTTAGCTATAAAACACGTAATTCTAGCACATGCAACTTATCTAATGCATAGTCTTATCATGTATCAATTAAGCTTACGTATTTATAATATAAACACGTATTTACTATACATATAATGTATCTGTGAATTTTGGGGTGTTACATAAAGTTACCAGATCCACGTTCGGGATAACGTCTATAGTTTAGTGTTGAACGGTGATCGGTTGTACCAACAGTATTTAGTCGATGCATATGTCTCTATAGAACAGAATAGGCTGGAATACATACATAGAAACCAGGCTGTCTTCTGAAATGACTTTTTGCATGGGTTGTATGATGCAATTTCACGTGGTGACACCTCAGGGAAATCAGTAGGAAAAAGAGTTATCTTACCATTATCATTTACTGGTGGGCGTAGGTATATGTACAAACATTATCAGGACGCATTAGCAATATGCCGTGTCTATGGTAACCCTCAGTTTTTTGTTACATTCACGTGTAATGCAAACTGGCCTGAGATTACAAACTACTTAAAATCTGTTCCAACTGTTCCTTTTGTTGGTAACAAACGTCCTGATGTTATCGCGAGAGTTTTCGAGCTAAAAGTTGAGAGGTTTCTGAGTTTCATTAAATCAAGAAGGACCTTCGGCTCTGTCACAGCAGGTATGTACTTTCGTCAGTCTATTTTATGATCTCTTATTTATTTATTGAATTAAAATACTATGTGTCTGATGCTTATTTCTCCTATACAGTTCTATACACTATTGAATTTCAGAAAAGGGGTCTTCCTCACTGTCATACTCTTATATGGGTTTCCAAAAAAGATCAGATTGTTGAACCAAAAGACATTGATCCTTTCATATCAGCTGAGATACCCGATTCCTGTAAAGAACCTGATCTCTACAGAATTATTACTGAATCAATGATGCATGGGCCCTGTGGATCCGCATTTCCAAATGCACTATGTATGAAAAACGGTTTCTGCTCTAAACATTTTCCGAAAGACTACGAACCTCTTACGCGCTTCGATGACAACGGTTATGTTCACTACAAAAGGTCATCGAAGTGTGTTCCTTCTGTTAGAGGTGGGCCACCATTAGACAGTAAATTTGTAGTTCCTTACAATAAGAGCCTATGCCTACATTTTGATGCTCACATTAATGTGGAATATTGTGGGTGGAATATGGTTATTAAATATCTGTTTAAGTACATCTCAAAGGGATCAGACCATATTCGTTTTGCTATCACAAAGACTACATCAACAGGTGGTGAGTCTCAGGCTTCAAAGGTTCCGTGTGTTGATGAAATCAGAAATTTTGTTGACGGCCGTTTTATATGTCCTCATGAGGCTGCATGGCGTATTTTGAATTTCCCAATACATCACAGGGAACCGGCAGTTCAAGTCTTAGCTGTTCATGAAGACGGAATGCAGAATGTCTCATTCAGAGACATAGATAACTTACAAGGTGTTGTGAATAATCCTGTCATAAAGAAAACCACTTTAACCGAATGGTTCTCAAACAATACATCTGATGTTAGTGGCAGACATCTCAGATACATCGATTATTTATCAGAATATCGGTGGGTGGAGAATGGGCGCTTTTGGGCACGTCGACTAAGCAAGAAAACTCCATCGATAGGACGTCTTATCTATGTACATCCAACATGTGGAGAGATATTTTTTATGCGCCTGCTTTTAGGTGTTCAGAAAGGTTGCACCTCATTTGAAGAACTAAGGACAGTTTCAAACAATCTTTACCCAACATATCGTGCAGCATGTGAACGTTTAGGTTTGTTAGGCAATGATATTGAATGGGAGACTGCATTATCCGAAGCTCCTATCTCTGCTACATCACGAGAACTGCGCTCATTATTTGTACAACTTCTTCTATTCTGTGATGTTACAAACCCTTTGAATCTTTGGAATAGATTCTGGTCAAAGATGAGTGACGACATTACATATAACTTTCGTAACACATCAGCTACCAATCGCTCTAAAATTACGCCTCAAGTTTTACAACAACATGTGCTCTTCGAGCTTGAATTGCTTCTAAAATCAAGTTCCGGTTCTCATTCTTTATCTACCTTCGGCCTTCCCATGCCACCTTCAGAGATGGTCTCTGTTCTGAGCAACCGTTTGATTAGCGAAGAGAAAAACTACAACCGCGATATATTACGGGATTTATATAGGAGTATGTCATCAAACTTCAATGACGAACAAAGGCACATATTTACTATGGTGACTGATAAAATTTCAGCGCATGAACAGGTTCTGTTATTTGTATACGGACACGGAGGTACTGGGAAAACCTACTTATGGACGGCCATCATATCTGCACTTAGATCCTCAGGCCTTATTGTGCTTGTTGTTGCTTCATCTGGAATTGCAGCTTTATTATTACCTTCAGGCAGAATAGCTCACTCACGTTTCAGAATTCCAATTGATGTTAAACCTGATTCGTTATGTAACATTAAGAAGGGTACTCAGCTTTCACAGCTCTTATCTGAAACAAGTCTTATTATTTGGGATGAGGCTCCTATGACCGATCGAAGGTGTTTCGAGTGTTTAGACAAAACTCTACGTGATCTTCTTGATAAACAGGACGAGATTTTTGGTGGTTTATCGGTACTTCTTGGAGGTGATTTTAGACAAACGCTGCCCATCAAGAGTAGGGCTTCGAAAGATGAAATAGTTTCGTTGTCTATTACAAGATCAAAGGTCTGGAAATTCTTTATACTCATGAGACTACATGAAAATATGCGGGTGTCTAGATCACCGTTAAATTCGATGGACAGAGTTGACGCACAGGCGTTTTCCGATTGGATACTATCTATAGGTGACGGTTTAGTCGGAAAGTCAACCACCGATACAGGCCGTTGTTCAAAGATAGTTGACATTCCTCAAAAGTTCCTGCTTGCTCCACCAAATAACACACTCCTTGACCTCATCAAATTTATTTACGATGATGGTTTCCTCAGCAATCCAGATGTGACCTCTTTGTCGGACCGAACAATAGTGTGTCCCAAAAACAAAACTGCAGATGCCATTAACAATATGGTTCTTGATCTATTTCCAGGAGGCTGTGTGACCTACCTAAGTACAGATTCAATGGTACCTCATTCACAGAATTCGGTAAACTCTGATCTAATATATCCTTCTGAGTATCTTAATCTACTAAACTTTCCGGGTATTCCTCCACATGAGCTTATCCTGAAAGAGAACTCTCCAATAATGTTGATGCGCAATATTAATCAATCATCAGGACTGTGTAATGGAACTCGATTGGTTGTCTCCAATCTTTTTAGAGAAAACAATAGAGGCGAAGGTTTTGACCAGTACCTCTATCGGAAGCAAAGTCTATATACCACGTATTGATTTTGTTCATAACAAAAAAGACCTTCCCTTCGTTTTCAAACGTAGACAGTTTCCCATTCGAACCTGTTACGCGATGACAATAAATAAAAGCCAGGGACAGTCTCTTAACAGGATTGGAGTGTATCTTCCTGAGCCAGTGTTTGGACATGGACAGCTGTATGTTGCTCTCTCTAGAGCAACCTCTCCAACCTCTTTGAAGATGCTTATTCTTCCACAGGAAACAACAGGCTCAGAAAGCACAACAAATGTTGTTTACTCTGATTTCCTCAACGACCTCAACCGTAATGAGGTGTTACACAAATTTACAATATTATCTGATGTATACGACTACCGCCGATTGTTTCTGTTAACTCATATTCCAGTTCCTGTAGTCTTTTGAAAATCCCGGCTGTCGACAGTAACTACCTTTACTGTAATATGATATCTGTTATCATACTGCCTGTTCTACCTATCTGCTGTATGATCTTAACAAAATTACCTACACTCTTATACCCAAATTTTACATCAGCATTTTTTTTTATTTATATATAGTTTATGCATCTATAGTTGTTGCACTTTTACAATTGTTGTTGCTTTAATTATTTAATTTATACCTGACTAACTAAGAAACAATTATTTTAATCTTTCAGGTTACAATCGATGGATGTAGTAACGTTAGATAATCTTTTAGAGGAGACAACCCAGCAGGCTATTGAAGTTCGCATTCTCAGACGTTGGTCAACACGTTTAAAACAAAACGAGACTTCCTATATTGTTGTCGACAAAAATGTACAGATATATTCTTCTATTATACAGACTGTCTTTCTTTTACACATATTTATTCATTCCAAATCACTTTCTTATGTTTAAATACTTAATGTATCTAAAACTATTCTCTTATACAGGCAGATGCTATACAGATTTCCACATTGCCTGAATACAAGGATGCATCTAATGAAGAACTTCAAATACTGCATTGTTATAAATTCTCGAGGTTCATCTGCTCTAGACATGCATCTTATCTTAGATCTGTCAGCCACCCACTCGGCATCATCTTTGGTCCTGCTGTTGTTGTTGAATCTGTTGAAGATTCCCGTATCTACCCTAAGTATTACTTTGAGTTTACATCATTTCGTGACCTTATTCCATCAACACCAACAAAAGAAATCATAATAGGTATGAATCTTATCTCATTTAATCCTATCTCTGCCTGCTATATTTTTTATGCCTACATACAAGTGAACGTTAAATTTCAGGCTTCAATAAAGAAAACACACTTTTGGTTACAAAACTCTTTTGCATCTCACTTTCCAGTATCACATTTAAAAAAATCCAAAAAAAATCTGTAACTTACACTACTGTGCAACCTAATATTCTACAACATAATGTAACTGTAACTTCCTTCCCTCAACAGGTGAATATATGTTCTAACTCATGTGCTGCTCCCCTCCCAGTTGAAAAATAATCATTGAATAACCTCTGTCCTAATTTTGCTATAAAAGATGTAATTAAATACATCCCTCTGTTGAAAACTACTCTGCCTTTCCATTTTCAGAAAAACACTTAGGAAAATACACTTAAAAATGTTACTGCTGAACATTAGATGAACTTCAATATATTAAAATGTTCATTCAGTAAAATACAATAACTTAATAGTATACAATTTAAACACATTCACTAACAGATGCATCATGATTAACTAATTGTATGTAGAAGTAAAACATATACACAACAAAATTATTTCTATGGCTGGCACATCATCTGATATAAAAATCCCAAGCTATAAAAAACAAAAACAAATGAAACGAAAGGTAGTTGTAGATCATAAAAAAAAGGGACAGCTTATTTTAAAATTTATTTTTATCAAAGTACATCTACCTATTACTAAAATCCACCTGTTTAGCATTAGTGGGAGCAGCATCTAACATACTTGATAGTATGCGTACTACATTTACCTACACGATAACCGAGGGTAAAAAAGGACAGATATATTACAACATTCATAAAATTTGTGTGTTACTGTTTAGTTGAGGTTGCCTCTGAACATTCAGGGTCGTTTAGCTCCAACGATTAACACTTTTAAATGCGACCTGAAATACACACACACATTCAAATCCTGTTTTTTTTATATCTTCCACTGTTCTGCCACCTAATATTCCACAACACTAATTCGATCCTTTAGATACAACCTGAAACACACACACATCTTTGAATCCTGTTTCCTTGGATATTGCACTGTCGTGTCACCTAATATTCCACAACGTAATATTACTTTAACTTCTTTGGCCTTTATAAATTTCTGTATTTTGTAGTGATTAATCTCACTTTCTAAACAAGCAGCTCCAAAAAATAAAGTTCAGAGCTTCCTATTCTACCTTAGGTAAACATTAGTACAGAGTACGAAATTTGAGCCCACTCACTAACAGGTTCAACATGATCATATATTCCACGACACTAATTCGATCCTTTAGATACAACCTGAAACTTTAACTTCTTAGCCCTTTATAAATTATTGTATTTTGTGGTGATTATTCTCACTTTCTAAACAAGCAGCTCCAAAAAATAAAGTTCAAAGCTTCCTATTCTACCTTAGGTAAACATTAGTATATTAAGACGTTATTTTACTAAAATGCGTTGGCTTAGGAGTGCAAAATTTGAGCCCACTAACTAACAGGTTCAACATGAACACATCTTTCTGCCACCTGCTCAAACGGTTAAACGCATAACTTTAGCCTCATAGGAAACATGTATTAAATTTATTTCATTATTCAGAACCTTATTATTAACACATATATTTCTATATGCTTGCGTATACCTCCAGTATACCTTCTCTTAAATAAACCCCTGAATAATACTTTCCTGCATATTTATATTCTCTAATTTTCATCTTATGCTATGTACAGATTACATTGGAACATTAGAAGAAATCATTGAGGGAACAACGGCATAAAGAGACCCATTTCTACGCCTATCTCTAAGGGATCTCCGGTACATTTTGTAGGGACCAAAAAAAAATTGCACTCATAAAATCATCTTATCACAAAAACATATACACACATAATTTACAGCCGAATACATTAGGCTACTGAAATCAAACTGCAGCATCGAATGAACACATGTACCTTACTTATTACATTTTTTTTTAATTATATATATCAGAGGCGACACTATCAGGTGCCGCCTGTGGAAAGAAATCATTCAGGATCCTCAAAGGTTCAACCGCACCGATATAGAAAATGCTCCCCGCCCTGCAGTTGTTGCTGTCACTTCCGTAAAAATCACAAAACCTTTCGGTTAGCCACATAACTCTCTCTACACTTCATATACCTTTATTACAAAATTTCTAAATACTTACAATTATGTACTACTACATACATCAGAATGGATCCAATTGGGCGCCACTACAGCAACCTATGTCTATCTTAATCCGGATATTCCTGAAACCGTCGCTCTAAAGAATCGGTAAACACACTTTCATGCGTATTGCGTATTTACACATTAACATTAGGACCACATTTCAAACTCTAATTACATCGGGTGACTCTAGCCATTAAAAAACAAATCATTTCTTTCAGGGTCTCCAAAAACCACATCTAGAAAATAAAAAAAAACCTATCTGATGACTTTCACAGGTTATAGAAACATAGGTGTTTACTTAAAACAGTTCCAATTGTTTGTAGTTCTCACACAGGATCATCCTCCTCGGTTCCAACAACACCCATACCAATCATTTCATCATGGTTGAAAAAAAAGTCATCAATAAGCTGCTTCAGTTTGATCGACAAAGTGCCTCCGTAAGTTAAAGACCATCATGTCTTATTACCAAATTTGAGCTTCTTAATAACACAATTTTAATATATTATATTTAACTGTTAACAGGGCCGTACATTTGCATGCGATGCTTCCATCTCAGACATTATTGCAACAGAAGAAGGATGGTTTAAAAGCCAATGTACCGTTGGGATCTGTGCTCTAACAGCCTACTGGAGGGACGGCTTCTGGACATGCCCCGCTCACTGGAGAATTGCAGAATGCAGACACACGTAACCTCTTCCTTTACCAAATAACAAATGCTTAGCTTCCACCACTTTCTAAATACCTCTCTACCCTTCAGGTACCACATCACAACCACAATAACAGACTCTACAGGATCTGCAAATGCTATTATCTACGATGATGCATGCCAAACAATCGTTGGCTCCCCCTGCTCTGAATTGATAACTACAGAGTCAATTCGTGATCCCAAGTTCCTACCTACAGCAATAATACAAACAAAAGGAAAACCTTTTCGACTGCATCTAAAGGTTCAGTTATATACAAAGGTTGGAGTAATAGGTTTCAACATTAACCGGGCAGAACACATCGACGACACATCAAGCCCACAGGCAGCACCTACCACCTCTACAAGAGAATTAGGGCGCACCGATTCCAGTCTACCACCACAGACACCAGCACCAACAAGACACCCACACCGTCAGGGTCCAACTACCGGTGTCAAAAGATCTCTGCCTACAGAAACCGGTTCGAATCTTCCCTATCCATACCAGCCATATCATAATACCTAGATACTAAAACTACTTCCTTGGCTGTTTTACAGACCCTGCTTCATATGACACTCCACCACATGTTTAGATGACACTACCGGACTGTTCAACCAAATATCAGCCACCAACTTTCGCTATAGAATATACAGGTGGCCGACTTTTGTTGTCTCATAATCAGTATGTAGATATAATCAATATCGTGCTCCAACAGAATAGTTTGTTTATGTAATATATGCCTATCTGACTTTTGCTTTTACCACAATACTTTATTCTTCACAAAATCACCCATAACAACATCACCAGCCATTATAAAGTTCATGATGACTCAAAAGCTACCAAAAAAATTTGAAGGAACAAATGGAAAATAAAAATAAAGTCATGACGAAATGCAAATCTTAGAAAATGTTGATCCATACAAAATGAGGTTTACTTTAACAAAGACATTAAATTATGGAATGGTAGACGAAATAAAGTAAAAAAATACAGTAAACTGTATAACAAAATCTCATTATAAAAAAAATATTGCTTACCCCTTCAATCACTCTCAGTTAAACCAATTACAAATAACGATACCTTTCATAACCAACACCTTATATCAGCAATAGCATTCACTACGGATGAAAAATTCGAATACACAACCACAGCATCGCACGGTTGATTCCTCGTTCTAATAAATAACACATTAAGTATAATTTTCAATAATAAAATAGTTATGTGATTAGTGATATAGGAGGTTGCGTGCGCTAAAATAAACTACACTTTGTGGGACTTGGGACCCAATCCATTTGACTCAAATTTGTATTTTGATCAGATAGTTTCAGATAAAAGATAAGCAGAATTAGCCCTAAAGCAAATGGATTGAGTTGCAACCTCTATCTACGGGTTTAGAACTTAATGTATTCATCTTTATCATGATTCTATGTTTGTAGGTTGTTGGTGTTGATGTTGATGGTGCCCCTATTCATAACATAGACGCGCATCCAAGTAGTGTTTCTTATTTCTATTTACAGTGCACTTTAGTATCTAATATATAGATATGATAATATTGCATACTCACCTTTAAAACAAATGCCCAAACACACCATGACCTATTATTCTTTGAGCACAACACTTTGTTAGAGTTTTTAGAATTTACTGAACACACCAGTTTTTTATTTCTAAGTCTAACAACCATTTTATCATATAATCATTTATATTCACTTGTTGCATTTAGGTCAAGAAATTGTAATGGGCGGCTAATCTCTTAAAATTTGAAAGGAGTGAAACCCGCTTTTTATCTCTCTAACGCATTTTGAATAGTTATAGAAATTGAACTTTCAGATGTTGAAAAGATTTGGACAAACTTCGATTATAATTTTTTAAAATTATTTGTTGAAATCATGTTGCGGATATTAGTCTCTCAGTTAGACCCTCTAAATCTGTGATTTTCCTCAAAGGTATGTTTAGTTAACCTTTCTGGGTTTTTTTTTTTTTTGTTTGATGTGTATACTCTTAAAGTGTTTCTTCTTTCTTTCTTTCTTTAGCTTTATATCTTCTTCGTTTACCAGGATTGTGTTTTTGTTACCCTTCTTTTCCTTCCATCTTTGATTTGGCATCAGTGGAGTTCTAATGAGTTCTTACCCCATTTGCTTTGTTTTTTCTTTTGCTGCAGAGAAAACAGATGGTTTTTCTGAGCTTTCCTATGTAAGACCCACTTCCGTATTATGTTGTTTGGGTTGCTTTTAATTTCTAATTTTGAAGTTTACATCGAAAGAAGGTTGGGTTGCTTTTTGGATCTGAAAAGAAAACATAACAAAATTGTTTATTAGATGTTAATAATAGTTTTTCTCTATTTGCAGATTTAAGGTGAAATTATAATGATGGTTCTGATGGAGTAAAACGCAGGTTGTTTTTAGGTATATACATTTATATTGGTTTCAATTACTGACTTCTTTGCAAGTTCCTATTATGATTTTATGCTAACATGCATCATTTAACTTGTTGTGTTGCGAAAAGACAACAGGATTCGTTACTGTATGTATACCTTTACCTTTTACGTGGGCTGTTGGGAACTATAAATTTTACCTAATTTACTCGAAAAGATAACAGTTCTCTTCCTTCGAACATTTCGAAGGAAGAGAACTGACTAATTCTTTTTCATGTTGAAGAAAAGCAAAAACTCCTCTGAACATGGTATAATTTGTATAATTGATATGATTTTTTTGTTTATCTTAATCTGATTATTTGGTTTAATGTGTTATAGAATTATATAAACCTAGAGGAGATTCGGTGGGGTGAAGCTGGAGTTAAGTTTGCTGTGGAATCAACTGTTGTTTTCATAGAAAAGAGGTATAAGTTTTCATTGTCCATCAAGTTGGATATGTTTACAGTGGTTCAGGTTAGTATATTTCTGGCAACATGAACACACACATGCATAGTATATTTCTGTTAACTAATCCTCATATGATGATTTAATTTAGTTTGATAAACAGTATTTTAACCTGATATATATATGCCTTTATTTTGAAGTTTTTTGAGTTCATTCTCTTATCCTGTAAATTAATATATGAATAAACCAAACTAATATGCCCAGACTTAGGAATTGACAAAGGGAAACTGCAGACCTAAGTATGGTGGGATCACATTTACATAATTGTTCAGATCCACCCAACAATCATAATTTTATAACTACTAAGTTGTGTAGAATTTTCTTGCAGGCCCCAAAGTTCCCCTTTGAGTTATCAGTCATGTTGACGTCGTGTAGCTGCCTTCCAACGACAATGACCTCAGCTGATTTCGATCTGATCATTTTTTTTGCTTTGTTTAAGTTGTTGAAAGACGGTATCCTTTGGTGGTAGGATTTGAAGTCTTATTTGTACCTTTAAGTTTTTAATTTCCTGGGTTTGTTTATTCATTTGAATTCCATTTTCAGTATATTTGCAATTTTGTCCAATTTTTGTGTTTGTTTTTAAGTTAACCTTTTCAGCTACAAGCTGTGGTACCCGGATTACTTTGTTTACATTTTCTTTCTGTTATTTTTTATTAGGGTGCAAATAAGCACTTTCATACATATGATATCCTTATGGAAAGTAAGTACTTTCATACTGATAACGGTTTGTCAGGCCGTTTCAAATCCCCAACTAGATTGATTTGTAGTAGTGGTAAGTTAGGGTTATCGAACCAAGGGAATATGTGGAAATTGACTAGTCGATTAACTAAGTTAACTAAATTTACTGATTACCTAAAATTAACTAAGGTTGCCACTTGGCTGTTTTGGTTGATTGAGTGATTTAACTAACAAATTAACTAACTTTAACCTAAAAACTTAATTGAATTCAAATGAGACGAATCTAACCACTTCTGGATCCTGGTTGGCTACCGATCTAGAAAAACCTAATTCCTTAACCGTGACACATAGACATGCCCCCCAATTGCTTCCTTGACCTAATAACCTAGTTTCCTAATGGGCTGATTAGTCCTGCCGCAAGAAAGTGCTAGATCAATAAACAGTGGACCACTAAAACCCTAGATTACTAGTTAATTTTAACAATTCCGCATGTAGGTATTCAACGGTAGCAAGTATTCCGGAATAACTAGTTAAACAATAGGTTAATCATAGAACGAATCCACCAACCAATCACCAAAAGTGGTTAGTGATGGATTAGCCGGACATGGCTAATGAAACAGACATGATTTTATTGAAAGATTGCATAAAAGAAAGTTACCGAATGATTGATTGCTTGCAAAAACTCCAAAACAAGGTAAAATTCGCAAGAACCCTAGCTCTGGTCGTCTGAAACAATGAATGAATCACAAAAACTTAAAGAACAAGTTTAAATAGTAAACCCTAATCTAAAACTTCTGTCGACCAATTCGGGGCGTACCGCCCCAAAGTTGGGGATTCTGGGCGTACCGCCCGGATTGATAATCTTCGGCCGCTCTCTAAACTTTAGGGCATACCGCCCTGACTTCTTCTCTTCTGGGCGTACCGCCCTGATTTGAATCTCAGGAACTTTCTTCGATTTTCTTCTAAGTCTTCACTCGTTCCCGCTCGATTCTCGATCCTTGTACCAGCAGCTTCCAGTTCTTCATAAAACTCCATTATTAGCTACTTAAGCTCGTGGTACCTCACAATACAAAAAACCGTGAAAATGCCATGTAATCCAACCCTTATTATAAATAAATATAACAAAATAAGCACAATAAGAACGACAAATTGGACTAACATCACATCCCCACACTTGACTTTTTCCGTCTCGGAAAAACTGCCATGGAATCATAATTGGGAAAATCAACTCAAAATCTTTTAACAATTCAAATTATCCACCTTTTTCCATTCCACATTCCAAAATGTATTCATATATACTAATTGCAATCACCGGTATTTCTATCCGACTAAACCCAACCACTGATCTTTGAGCCCCCAAGGTGTTTACAAAAATTACCAATCAGTTATATCAGTCTACCAATGTGTCCCACATTCAGAAAATTCTAGCTCAATCTAATCCCGACTCAAATTTGGTCAAAGTAAAGGGTAATACAGATAGAATGTTTATATTTTCCCCACCCTAGTTAAATCAGATACTCATATATCCCAAGAATGATGGATTTGAATGTATAGTGAAGTTGCTTGAGCATTTATTTGACTACTGGTGCTTCTATTTTTTTTTTCTCTTATTTTTTTTTTTTTTTTTTTTATAGTTGGTTAATTTTAACTATACTTACCAACGGACATCATCAGAGGCATTCTTTCACAAGGTCTTACCCCCGAAATCATACGTGAGTGTTTTGCCCGCGAGATCCGGAACATCATCAGAGGCACTCACCACGGGATACTATCCTTAGTTCGTACGTGAGTATTTTGTCCCTTCACTCTAATTCATTAACCCATTTATTACCTAATATGCTCAAATATGGAAAAGATGGGGCGCCGTTATTTCTCGGATTTGCTTTCGCAAAAAGATCATAACGTGCCAGGTATTCTGAGGATATATAAGTCTCTAATTCAAAAAGGTCTTTTTCCTCCTAATCATCAGTTTCAACCTCACTATTACCTCTAAAATGGGAACCCACTGGCAAACTAATTTAATTACATATTTATACACAAATAAACACCAAGGGATAATTAAGCTATACTCAATCAGTTGGGCCTACCGACACATCACAAATTAGCTATATTTTCCATTCTTTCCTTTTCTTACCACTTTTCCTTTCTTTATTTACAATTTATTTTATTCTGAAAATCGACTCCCAATTGTACTATCATTTTCCATGTACCGGCAATTTTCACAAAACAGATTTGACTCAAATACTAAAAATGACTCAAAAATTGCAAAATCTGTTTGGATTTTTGATGGTTTTTTTTTTTTTTTTTCAAAATAACACAACTACCTAAAAATTTAAAAACTGACGTCCTGTCCCCCTCCCCACACTTAAGATCGACATTGCCCTCAATGTGATAGGAACACGCACAACGTATAAACAGACACGAACGATAAAATAAAAATGAAAAATAAAAATAAAATGCAAAAATAAAAAGAGAATAAATAAATAAATAAAAAGAACAAGTTGGAACACACTCCCCTGAAATCATCGTGAAAAGCTCCTCGGAAGTCGTGCCAACACCCTCTCGCAACAGATCGTGAATTCCAGAAATCGGATGGAAGAAGTAAATGTATGGATATCACATCTCAACCATGGTGCTACCAAGAAACAAACACATCATGCCATATATACAACCAAAATAAAACACAACCACCCCAACCGGTTACCCAGTACATGTAAGGGAATAATTTGTGGCTTGTGTATTAAATCATCACTTGGCGGAGTATTCTGAAGGCCTATGTGTTAGAATAGGTGAAAATGAGTTGGGTTATGGGTATATTGGGTCATTGGGCCAATTTAGACATGTTTGGGCTCATTTAGAATGAGTTTAGGTGGAGTTTTATGGGCCATTAAAGTCAAATACGGGAATTTTATGTTATTTAGGGTTACCAAAGATAGATTAGCTTGTTTTCCAAGCTAATCTCCTCCTATATAAGGATGGTTTAGTTAGAAGATTAGGGTTGGTTGCTCCTAAGGTGTTTGTGGTTTTTGGTAATCTCGAAATTCTCTTTGAGAATTTCGACTAAGTGTGTAAGCAACTGGTGATTAATAGTAAAGTGTTCTCTTCAATCGGTTTGTGTTCTTACTTGTTTTGTTATTGCTTTTACGTATTTTTCTTGATTTATCTTGAATCACTCTAGTGTTTGGATTCCGCACATTCACTAGAGGTTGTGATATCGTGTTTGGGTTATTTCGATCCTTACAATTGGTATCAGAGCCAAGAAACGCAAGTTTCGAGGCTCTCGTGATATCAGATTCAAGTTTTTGAGTACTAACGTTTTGAGTTTTCTGGTGATTTTCAGCTGTTAGCACGTTCGGAGGTGTTTTTGTGCAGGTTGTAACTCAAGTCAGAAGTTTCGGAAGCTGTGATTGTGTTTTCTAACACTTTTCGACCTGTTTTCTGCTTTTCGATCGGTTTGTCTGATCGAAAAGTCCCTTTTCGATCCGTTCGTCTCACTCGAAAAGTCCCCTAAGTGACTTTTCGACCGGCCTGCCCAATCGAGAAGTCCCCTTTTGTGACTTCTCGATCAGTTACACCAATCGAAAAGTCCCTTTGAGACTTTTCGATCCATTCTTTCACTTTTCGATCAGCCAAGACAGCTTTTCGATCAGCCAAACAGCTTTTCGATCAGCCAAGACAGCTTTTCGATCAGCCAAACAGCTTTTCGATCAGCCAAGACAGCTTTTCGATCAGCCAGACAGCTTCTCGATCAGCCTCCATTGATCGAAAAGTCCCCTGTGACTTTTCGATCCATTGTGCTTCTTGATCGAAAAGTCCCCTTTGAGACTTTTCGATCCAGCCCTCACTTTTCGATCGGATCAGACTTTTCGACCCGCTTCATCCCGATCGAAAAGTACTTTTCGATCAGCTCGTTTCAGCCGTAAACCACTTTTCGATCAAGCTTTTTCGGCAGAAAACCCTTTTCGATCTACTTTTCGATCAAGCCACTTTCAACCGAAAACCCACTTTCCGATCAAAAAAACCCACTTTTCAATAATCCAGAAGTTCAATCAAAGACATTCATGGCATCCTTTCTTCTAAGTAATTCTGTATCTGCCAGCAGCTCTGAGGTATGTCTTAATCCTAAATGTCAATCTATTTTCAACGAATCTAAAGAATGGCAAACTAAGTTTTTCAGTGAAACATTAAATCGTGAATTTATTGATAAAGAATTGAGGGAATACAAAGGTAGAAGTAAAAACTTAAGTGAGAAACTCGAAGCTGCTAAAATTGACATAAAAAATCTTCAAAGGGACTTGAGTAACAAAAACACATATCTGAGAGTTGCTAATGAAGAAATTGCCACATTGAAAACTGAACTTGAACAACTTAAAGGGCAATTAGAAACATCGCAAACCAAAGTTGAGCGAAACGGTAAGATTGTGTCAGAAATGATGAAGGCTAGCTCACTTTTCTACAACACAGACGCTCGTATGCGTCATCTAAAAGCCAACTCTGGTTTGGGTCTCGGTACTGAAATAAAAGATGAAAAGTCCACTCATACAGTACCGATGCCCCTGATGCATGAAATGATCTCAGATTATGAGTGTTCCAAGACTAACTTGGATGCTAAAGCTGAGATCGAAAAGAAATTGGCAGCTTGTCCTATTAAAATTTCTGCTCCTGTTTCTAACCCTATTACTTCTTGTGCAGACACAGAAAACAAAGAAGCAGGTTCAAAGGGGGAAAGTGTTGGCATTGAGAGTCAAAAGTTTCCTGACGTCAAAACTGAAATTTTTGCGTCAAATAAATCTGAGTCTGAATTGAGTTTTGCTAAGTCTGATGTTTTTGACAAAACTTATATTTGTGGTACTTTTAATTTCGGTGTTTGTGATCCTAAACTTTCCCAACCTTTGAGGAAAGTCAGGATTTTGAGAAAGGATAAGGGACCACAGGTTGCTGATCCTAAGCCTACTGATCCCAATTTGGTTGGTTTGAATGATTGTTTGAATGTGTGTGCTAATGTTTGTGATAATGCTAGTAATGTGCAGAATGTGCAGAATGTGCAGGAGGCCAGACCACATGACTTTATCCCATATCCTGAGGTAAATTCTGTGTATGACCAATTTGTGCCAGTACAGCGGGAGTATGTGCTAACAACTAGGCCCAATGGCAAAGTTGTGTGGATCCACAAAAATTCCAAACCATCTTGGGTATCCACAGGGAAGAAATATTCCCAAGCTCCCGCATACCCAAAGAAGCAGTCTTGCCATATGTGTGGGAATCCTGGACATGTGGCAAGGAATTGCTTATATAGGACATATGAACCCTACTACCCTAAAACTCATTTTCAAAACTTCCAAGGGCAATCATATGGTGGCACAAACCAAAAACCTGCCCACAGAAAGGTAAATTCTCAGCCAAAGGTACCTACAGGCCCAAAGGTATCTAAAGTGACCAAAGAATCTGCATCTTCACACCCTAAGGTGCAGAGACATGTACCTTCACAACCAAAGGTACACAAGGTGACCAAAAAGCCTGCACCTTCAATCCCTAAGGTGCAGAAGTCTGTACCCCTGCAACCAAAGGTTCATAAAGTTAACCAAAAGCCTAAGTCACCTCAACATCCAACCAAAACTGATTTCAAAAGTCATAAATTGAATTCTATTAACAAATCAGTTGTTGCTTTAAAACCTAGTTGGGTTCCCAAACATGGTGGTCTTTCTGAGAATAATCAAGAGAGGTGGAATGTTTCAAAAGTTGTGAACTTGTCTTTCAAGCCTACTGGAGTGTACAAGAAACACTCCAAACAATTTCAAGAAATTAAAGTGCAAAATTCTAATAAAAATTCACCACCGAGAAAACCACAAGTTTTTGGGAAAGAAAATCACAAACCCAGAGATGTCAACAAAAAGGACATTCTCAGTCCAACCAAGGCAGCCACACCCCCAATCCCTGATGTTACCAAGGGAATGTTTTTAAAAGAAATTTCTTTCACTGACTCTTCAGGTATACCCAGAACCACAATGGCCTGGGTACTTATGGCTAACTGATCTCTCACCTTGTGCAGGAACAGTCAAGGAGGACTTTCATTAACCTTGTTTGTTTGTGATAGTGATTGTTCCAGGCACTGGATAGGAGGCATCTCTCTACCACATGACATGAAGATTTCAATGGAGGGTATGTTTCCTTGTGAGAGGTAAATCTGAGAAAATCAGCAGTAAAGGTAACACTGTCTTAATTGTTTATTTCTTGGCTGATTTGATGTGAAGTATGGTTGTGCATGAAACAAAACCCATTTCTGAAAAGTTTCAAAAGATAAACTTTGAAGGTTAGCTTGGCCAGTTTTTAGTACATATTAAGTATTGTGTCAGTGAGTGTTAAAAAAAAAATCAAAAAAAATGTGTGTTGTTATTAAAAATCAAAAGCAAGGGGAAGAATAGAAACGATGAAATTGTTGACCCCTCAAAATTAAATTGTGCTTTTTAATTTTTAATCTTTTGTTTCCTTTAGAAGGTGGGAAGTTAAATATTTCCGTTCTCAAAATGACTGACACACGTAAGGCAAAAGTGAAAGACATGATCCAAGGTGATGTGCTCGGTAGGCTCAGTTCCAAAAACAAAGGTATGGGTCACAACACTTAAAGATAAAGTATGTCATTTGACGGGAAACACACACTTAGGTTAAGTGCTTGTTCTATTTGACTGCGAAATTGTTCCCGATACACACGCCGGACTCCAAAGTGTTGAATCAAAAATCTCAAAAAGTCGGCGTCCCCTCTGTTTTGTGTGAGCAAAGATCTGGGGATGTCAAAGCCGTCAGTCAAGTCTTGCCTCTGCTTTGCGTGAGCAATGACCTGGTGTAGAATGGTTGACGTGTTAATCAGACTTTCCTCTGTTTTGCGTGAGCAAAGACCTGGTTAGTCTGGATTAACGTGCTTGCAGATCGCTGTATATAATTTACACCCCAAAAGATGCCAATGTGCACAACAAAAGAGACCCTCTAGCGTCCAAAACCCTTTAGCCCTGACTTTGTGACTAGGCTTATGTGTTTGATGAAAGGTTACCACCTGACTGATAAACGCCTCTGAGTTGAAATCATACAAGTCGTTGTATATTATCCCTATCTCTTTTATGATCTGTTCTTTCTCTTCTCAACCAAGTCTCGAGAAAAGATTCAAAACTCTGGATATGGGAATATGAAAATATGTGGTAGGGAATGATCAAGCTTGATAGACTGCACATATTAATTACCTAGGATTTTGTGTGTGACTGTCGGATGTTCATAATTAATGCACCTAAAAGATAAATAAGTGACAAACAGCCGGGAAAATGAGGAACATGGGTTTAAGAAGGACCAATATACTGGCAATCGCCTGGACGTGTTCGAGTAACAGATGCTAAAAAGGGTTCCTCAGTTCAGACAAAGACGGTTTGATCCCAAAATAAAACCTTCTCGTTTAGTAATTTGGTATGTTTGTTTTGTTTCTTTTGTGTTATCTTAAGTTTTCTTATTGTTTATTTTTCAACCATGGCCAGGTTAATTCAAAGGTTTTAATAAGTTCTTTTTGGGTTTTGTGCAAGAAGGTGTGACCTCCCCCTCGGGTTCAGGGGAAGTTGTTTGGTTAAATAATGCTAACTCGATAACCAGTCATCATTGTCTGGTTAGTGTTTGTTCCATGTTGTGCATGACAGGTTAAATGAGATGTCATGGAGAAGAAAAGTCAATGAGTGTTGCTACTGTTCGTGTTGAAGAACCAGCCGAAAAAGGACTTACCCTATGCTCAGGGGAAGTTTGTTGGTTGTTCAAGTAAAGCTTCCAAAGACACCATTCTCAGGTTTAGGGGAAGCTAATTGAAGAAAAGATGCAGAGTTGTCACAAATGCCAAGACAGAGTTTTTCAAAATTTATCCTCTGAAGTCTCATGCAAGTCAAGACAGTTACTGATGGTTTAGCAAGGACTCGTCATGTTTCAAGAAGAAGCAAGTATTTGAGTATCCTCCTCTCATTATTTGTTTGTCATTTGAAGTCCAAGCTGATGCTGATTGAGAGAAAACTCCCAGATCTCGACCGTTGCTGCCCAATGAAGATCGTTCAAGAAAAGAATCTTCACCAACCCATGTTCAAGCCAAGGAGAAGACTGAAGTCTGAAGATTGAAAGTAGAAGATATTTAATAGCACAAGCCAAGGGGAAGATTGTAAGGGAATAATTTGTGGCTTGTGTATTAAATCATCACTTGGCGGAGTATTCTGAAGGCCTATGTGTTAGAATAGGTGAAAATGAGTTGGGTTATGGGTATATTGGGTCATTGGGCCAATTTAGACATGTTTGGGCTCATTTAGAATGAGTTTAGGTGGAGTTTTATGGGCCATTAAAGTCAAATACGGGAATTTTATGTTATTTAGGGTTACCAAAGATAGATTAGCTTGTTTTCCAAGCTAATCTCCTCCTATATAAGGATGGTTTAATTAGAAGATTAGGGTTGGTTGCTCCTAAGGTGTTTGTGGTTTTTGGTAATCTCGAAATTCTCTTTGAGAATTTCGACTAAGTGTGTAAGCAACTGGTGATTAATAGTAAAGTGTTCTCTTCAATCGGTTTGTGTTCTTACTTGTTTTGTTATTTCTTTTACGTATTTTTCTTGATTTATCTTGAATCACTCTAGTGTTTGGATTCCGCACATTCACTAGAGGTTGTGATATCGTGTTTGGGTTATTTCGATCCTTACAATTGGTATCAGAGCCAAGAAACGCAAGTTTCGAGGCTCTCGTGATATCAGATTCAAGTTTTTGAGTACTAACGTTTTGAGTTTTCTGGTGATTTTCAGCTGTTAGCACGTTCGGAGGTGTTTTTGTGCAGGTTGTAACTCAAGTCAGAAGTTTCGGAAGCTGTGATTGTGTTTTCTAACACTTTTCGACCTGTTTTCTGCTTTTCGATCGGTTTGTCTGATCGAAAAGTCCCTTTTCGATCCGTTCGTCTCACTCGAAAAGTCCCCTAAGTGACTTTTCGACCGGCCTGCCCAATCGAGAAGTCCCCTTTTGTGACTTCTCGATCAGTTACACCAATCGAAAAGTCCCTTTGAGACTTTTCGATCCATTCTTTCACTTTTCGATCAGCCAAGACAGCTTTTCGATCAGCCAAACAGCTTTTCGATCAGCCAAGACAGCTTTTCGATCAGCCAAACAGCTTTTCGATCAGCCAAGACAGCTTTTCGATCAGCCAGACAGCTTCTCGATCAGCCTCCATTGATCGAAAAGTCCCCTGTGACTTTTCGATCCATTGTGCTTCTTGATCGAAAAGTCCCCTTTGAGACTTTTCGATCCAGCCCTCACTTTTCGATCGGATCAGACTTTTCGACCCGCTTCATCCCGATCGAAAAGTACTTTTCGATCAGCTCGTTTCAGCCGTAAACCACTTTTCGATCAAGCTTTTTCGGCAGAAAACCCTTTTCGATCTACTTTTCGATCAAGCCACTTTCAACCGAAAACCCACTTTCCGATCAAAAAAACCCACTTTTCAATAATCCAGAAGTTCAATCAAAGACATTCATGGCATCCTTTCTTCTAAGTAATTCTGTATCTGCCAGCAGCTCTGAGGTATGTCTTAATCCTAAATGTCAATCTATTTTCAACGAATCTAAAGAATGGCAAACTAAGTTTTTCAATGAAACATTAAATCGTGAATTTATTGATAAAGAATTGAGGGAATACAAAGGTAGAAGTAAAAACTTAAGTGAGAAACTCGAAGCTGCTAAAATTGACATAAAAAATCTTCAAAGGGACTTGAGTAACAAAAACATATATCTGAGAGTTGCTAATGAAGAAATTGCCACATTGAAAACTGAACTTGAACAACTTAAAGGGCAATTAGAAACATCGCAAACCAAAGTTGAGCGAAACGGTAAGATTGTGTCAGAAATGATGAAGGCTAGCTCACTTTTCTACAACACAGACGCTCGTATGCGTCATCTAAAAGCCAACTCTGGTTTGGGTCTCGGTACTGAAATAAAAGATGAAAAGTCCACTCATACAACTATCCTGTGAATATACCTGATCACCAGAACGACGCCAGAACGACGACCGAGAAGAGTACACGCAACTATCCTGTGAATATACCTGATCACCGGGTCCCTAATCTGCGACTCAACCACACTATCCAAATACGGGACCGATCCAATCGCATCCCAGAACGCTGTAAGCTGTAAATCAGTAACCCCCTGGGGGTGTGGTCGGCTAAAAAGCCCCCTCGGCAGCTCTGCAAACGCCGGTGCCTCAACCTCCTCCTGAGTGTACAATCCCGATGCGACCGCAAACTCCGGAATACTCATGTGATGAGTCTGACGGCCCAAAGCAAAGGATAAGGCGTTCCCATCTCCAAATTTCCCCGGACCCACCTGAAAAGTCGCCAAAAACTCAACAGTAAGCTCCACATACTGATGGTCAGCCGGAGTCAACGCCCTCCGCCAGCGGTCAGTCACTAGCCCTCTAATCCGCTCCAGCTGCCCAAGCTGAGCCAACAGTCCCCAGTCGATCGTCCTATGGTGTAACAGCGGCATCTGAACAAACCTCCTCATCTGCCTATCCTCCTGCGAGTCACGCTCGAACCTCAGCAACGAGTGGTGCGCGTGGTTCCTCCTCGCGACGGGTGGCGGCAGCACATCAGCCTCAGGTAATATCTCTGGCCCCCAATAACTGATAATCCGCCGTCTAAATGGGGGGACCGGTGTCGGCGCGTCCGGATCGCCTCGTCGTCTCCTCTTGGGCCCACGGGTCCCAGAACTAGACCCCTGCGGGTGTGACATCCTGAAATCAACAAGTTAGCACAAAATAACAATAATCATATAAAACCGGGCCTTCCTGCAATTGATTTCCACATTCACAAACTATTTTTGGATTTTTGGATTTTTCAATTTTTTTGGTTTTTTCAAAAAATTTATAAAGAAAAACAAAATTAAACAAAAAAGAAAACAAAATTTAAAACTAAAAATCAAAAACGACAAAAATTGGGATTTTTGAAAAAGTTGAAAAATTCTGTGAAAATCCATTCCTGGCGTACCGCCCAGAAGTGATGCATGCGGGGCGGTACGCCGCCCAATTTGGAACAGGAAACCCTAGATTCAATTTTGGGCGTACCGCCCAAAATGTTGGAGCCCTAGGCGGTACGCCGCCCAATTTGTGGCACAAAAAAAATGAAATCGCTTAAAACCGAACCATCTATCCTATTCCCACACTCCGACAACCTCGTTCTCACATATAATCGGTCCAATACCGGTCTTAATTAGTCGAAAAACAGAAAATAAACAAAACGAAAACTAACCTAATACTAACTAAAATCCTAAAACTAACAAAAGGAAACGGAAGCGAAACCTGTGAGCTCGGAATTGACTGTGGGACACTCGATGGTGCTCGCAGAGCGTCGGCGATGTCGCGCGACAGTGGTGGTGTGCGAGTTGTGTCGCGGCGGTGTAAATCGCGCAAAAGTGGTGGTGTCTCGGTGATGACGAGTAGTGACGGCGGTGGTGGTGTGTTCGCTCGGCGGTGGTGAAGGTGAGTGTGGTGGTTTCGCGGTGGCGGGAGAAAGACGAGAGCGGTGGCGGTGGGTTGACCGCCCACCGATCGTTTTTATATTTTTTTTTCTTGTTCAAAATCCGGGCGTACCGCCCCAATCTCCTAGGCGGTGGGCGCACCGCCCCTAATTAAAAATCAGTTAATTTTGAGAAAATTTCCGGGCGTAACGCCCTGTTTTGGTTCACCCTGGGCGTACCGCCCTGGCCCTATTTTGGCAGAAAGTTTGGAAATTTTAGAGCCTCAAAAATTTTCTATCTCTGGTAAAACACCACTTTTGCACCACCGAGCATGTGTATTGCAAAATTTTTATTAAAACTTACCTGGAATGCAGTTTATGGCACATATTCACTCCCGAGCTTTCCGATTTCCTGAAAACACACAAAAAACGTAAAATCTAACAAAACTACGAAAACACACAAAAGAATGAAATGAAAAACAAACCGCTGGGTTGCCTCCCAGTTAGCGCTAAGTTTTTCAGGTCTTCAGCCAGACCGTACTTCCCTTTCACGGAGGTTCAAAAATGTACTTGTCACCCAACTTTGACTTAGTAGAGGAACGCTGAGCACATTCCCCGTTATCATCATCGCTCCATCCCCATACCTCAACGTGATCGTCGTCCTTCATTTTCCCAGCTCCTCGACCGTCATCCTTACCTCGATCATGCTTTGAATTACCATTCGAACTCTTCGTAGCCTTTGAACTTTTCTCATTCTTCTCACAACCTCTTCCAGCCTCCTCATGAGTGAGCGATGCCACCATACCAACCGGGTCTCCCGTATCCCCACACTTGGGATCATGTATCTCCAATTTTTCAAACCTGTCAACCACAACATCACCTTCCATTGTATCCTCCTCTATTTTACTAGGAGGACACTTGTCAGTAGCAAACAATTTTGGAATAGTATTAATAACCGAATATTTAAAAACATGATTAAATAAACTTAACGATAATACCCGGCTACCAAACTGCATTGTACATGTGTTTGCTCTACAATCAATTTGTGTGTTTGCGGTGGACAAAAATGGTCTTCCAAGTATGATCCTTGGTGGGTGCCCCGTATCCTCATAATCCATGACCAAGAAGTCCTCGGGATAGTAAAACTCACCGACTTGAACTACTACACCCCTCAACATACCTCGTGGTTTCTTTGATGATCCATCCGCAAATACCACCTTTGTCCTGACCTCTCGCACGTCACCCAAATGAAATTTCTCACATATGCTACTTGGAAGAACACTCACCGATGCACCAAAATCCAACAAAGCCTTGTTGGTTTAGAACTCTCCAATCTTAACCGGAATCAACGGTGTCTTCAACTCTTCGAACTCTTCATCAGCATCACTTGCATCATCATCTACCAACATGTTGATGGCACTAATAGGAACTCCTCGGGAATTCTTGACACCTGAAATCGAAGCTTGGTGAGCTGGATTAATGTTAGTATCACTAGGTAACTTACCTGGCTCTCTTCTTGAATTTTCAGCAGCTAACTGCCCCAACTGTTTCTGAAATGCTCCCATTGTCTTGTCTTGGAGCTCAAACCTCCGATCAAACCCCTGAACTTTGTCGGTCAACTGTCTGTGACTGGCGGATAACTGTCTTTGCTCATCGACTATCTGCTTTTGACCATCTGCGAGTGAGTTCATTTTCTCCATTAAGGCGGCAAATTGCGCTTGCATCCCATCTTCCGGTGTCGGTTGAGCTTGTTGGTAGCTTCCTTGGGGAGGATTTCCACCTTGAGTGTAGGTGTTCCGTTGATAGCCCCCTTGGTTGTAACCGGATGCTCGGCCTTGATATTGTGTTGAAGCTCCACCCTGCACATTAGAAGTTTGAAAGTTAGGATTTAACTGATTATTAGCATTGCCATACCTGAAATTTGGGTGGTTGCGAAGGTTGGGATGGTAAGTGTTGGAATTCATCGCTCCCTGGACATAATTGACATCTTCGCTTTGCTGAACCATGGTGGAACATGCATCCACCGAGTGACCTAATTCGCCACAACCCGTGCATACCGGAAATTGTGCACTAGCCTTCACCTCTTCTGATTCACCCCCCAACTTCATTTGGGCTACTTGTTTTTCCAAGAGGAGTGTCTGTTGGCGAAGTTTCTCAATCCTTTCCTCCGCCTCATAATCAACCGATTTGACCGCTGCGGATCGCGATCTTCTCCAGTTCTGAGCAAGCCTTTTTGAGGTGGCACTCAACCTCTCCATGTGCCCCAATCTACTTCTTCTGTGTTGGTTAGGAATGTCCCATTGCTGATGGAGTTCAAGTCTCGGACATCCTCTGGAAGGAGACCATCGTAGAATGCTTTAATGAGGTCCCAAGTGTCTATTCGATGATGTGGGCATTTACGCAACAAGTCCTTGAACCGAGTGAATGCCTCATGAAATGGTTCCCCGGTGTGTTGCTGGAAGGACCGGATCTCTTCTTTGACCTCACTGGTTTTGCTCATCGGAAAGTATTCTTCAAGGAACACTTCTTGCATTTGCACCCAAGTATAGATGCTACTGGGAGTTAGACTCTCGAACCATCTCCTTGCTCGATCTTTGAGGGTATACGGGAAAAGCATTAGCTTGACCTCATCCTGTGTGAACCCCGTGGCTCCAATAGGTATGCATGTGGACTCGAAGCTATGAATGTGATGATATGGTTCTTCGGTTCTTTTCCCGTAGAATTCTGGTAGATGACTCAAGTATTGAGGTCGAACCTCAAAAGCTCGTCTGTTTGCTCCGATTGGTGTGACTACCGCAGATGCACTCGGTACAACGATTGGCTTAAAGTGACTAGCCACTCCCTGAACTGGCGGATTTTCTACCAATCGTGGGACTCCTCCTTCCATTTGAAGACGAGCTCCCCTATGGTTGAATTGTGGAACTCCTCTTGGGGGGAAGCTCTTCTTCCGTGTGGGGCAACATTAGCCTGTGGAGCTCGTGCTCTGTTCCTTGGAATGTCAACTGGTGGTTCCTCTCTATACCCATATCCATCTTCATCTTCATTTGGGTCATACCAATCATGCCCCCACTGCTCCTCATACACGGGATTTTGTCGAAAGTGGTTTTGTGGTGGGGGAGGCTGTTGAGGTGGGGCTCGGCGGAATAAGGGTTGTTGTTGTTGGCGAGGTGGACTTGGTTGTCTAGCCTGGTAGTGGTAACCGTCCTCCTCATGGTATGAAGATTTAGGGGAAAGGGATGGTAAAGAATTGTGCCCGTGCACCCGAAATGGTGGAATATGACCCGGAGGAATATTTTGTGGCATGGCAGGGTTTTCTGGTTCATTCTGGCCTTGGTTCTGTGGTTGGTTGGGATTTTGATTGAGGTTCTCATTTGGGTTTGGGTTTTGGTTGGGATTTGGGTTCTGATTTTGGTTTTGGTTCTGGTTTTGTGGTTGGTTGGGATTTGGATTCTGGCCCTCCATTTCTCTTCTGTTTCTCTGTTCTGCTCGGTTCTGCCGAGCTGTCCTCTCAATCTCCGGATTGTAAATCAGCGGGGATGTCTTGCGGGAATGCCGCGTATGCATGCACAATCACCTAAAACCTGCAAAATCGATCACAAACAAGCAAACCAATTACGCA
Organism: Deinandra increscens subsp. villosa; assembly: GCA_039602395.1. Classification (NCBI taxonomy): domain Eukaryota; kingdom Viridiplantae; phylum Streptophyta; class Magnoliopsida; order Asterales; family Asteraceae; genus Deinandra; species Deinandra increscens. The sequence goes on along the minus strand of JBCNJP010001164.1, from coordinate 5,458 downwards.
GCACTGTTCCAGGGGGTGTAAATAATGCAATAGAACAGAAAAAATCAAAACTTGGATGGTCAAAAAAATGAAAAACTTTCTGTGAAAAACAGCTCAAGGCGTACCGCCCCGGATTGTTGATTCCCAAGCGTACCGCCCAAAACTGAAATTCGGCAAAAATTAAAATTTTTTTTTTTTTTTAGTTGCAGAAAGTAATTAATTGGATAAAAACACTATTTTTAGGTTTTTTTGAATTTTTTGAAAAATGAAACAAAAATTGCAAATTAAACAGAAATCAACAAATCAAAAAGCGCACTAATTCCCCGGCAACGGCGCCAATTTGATAACGGTTTGTCAGGCCGTTTCAAATCCCCAACTAGATTGATTTGTAGTAGTGGTAAGTTAGGGTTATCGAACCAAGGGAATATGTGGAAATTGACTAGTCGATTAACTAAGTTAACTAAATTTACTGATTACCTAAAATTAACTAAGGTTGCCACTTGGCTGTTTTGGTTGATTGAGTGATTTAACTAACAAATTAACTAACTTTAACCTAAAAACTTAATTGAATTCAAATGAGACGAATCTAACCACTTCTGGATCCTGGTTGGCTACCGATCTAGAAAAACCTAATTCCTTAACCGTGACACATAGACATGCCCCCCAATTGCTTCCTTGACCTAATAACCTAGTTTCCTAATGGGCTGATCAGTCCTGCCGCAAGAAAGTGCTAGATCAATAAACAGTGGACCACTAAAACCCTAGATTACTAGTTAATTTTAACAATTCCGCATGTAGGTATTCAACGGTAGCAAGTATTCCGGAATAACTAGTTAAACAATAGGTTAATCATAGAACGAATCCACCAACCAATCACCAAAAGTGGTTAGTGATGGATTAGCCGGACATGGCTAATGAAACAGACATGATTTTATTGAAAGATTGCATAAAAGAAAGTTACCGAATGATTGATTGCTTGCAAAAACTCCAAAACAAGGTAAAATTCGCAAGAACCCTAGCTCTGGTCGTCTGAAACAATGAATGAATCACAAAAACTTAAAGAACAAGTTTAAATAGTAAACCCTAATCTAAAACTTCTGTCGACCAATTCGGGGCGTACCGCCCCAAAGTTGGGGATTCTGGGCGTACCGCCCGGATTGATAATCTTCGGCCGCTCTCTAAACTTTAGGGCATACCGCCCTGACTTCTTCTCTTCTGGGCGTACCGCCCTGATTTGAATCTCAGGAACTTTCTTCGATTTTCTTCTAAGTCTTCACTCGTTCCCGCTCGATTCTCGATCCTTGTACCAGCAGCTTCCAGTTCTTCATAAAACTCCATTATTAGCTACTTAAGCTCGTGGTACCTCACAATACAAAAACCCGTGAAAATGCCATGTAATCCAACCCTTATTATAAATAAATATAACAAAATAAGCACAATAAGAACGACAAATTGGACTAACATCACATACATATATTTTGATATCCGTATGGCAAGTAAGTACTTTCATCTTGTTCCTTGTAAAATAGAAAAGGAAAGGATGTTCGGAAGTTCGTATTTGTTTATATCTTGATTAGTGAATTTGCAATTTGTACTTTGTATGCTTATTGGTTCGAATGTTGTTGCTCACTTTCACATGGCGGTCAAATGACTTGACCCAAATATCCATTGAAGAAGTTGTTAGCAAGTATTTTAGCCCACTCAAATTGTTGTAATTAATTTGCATGATGCTCATGCTTAAATTTCAATCAATCATCATGTTTGTTTACGTTCTTTGAATTTGTGTTTTCATAAATCTTGAAATACCCATCTGGGATATGTATTCAAACAAAGCCCAAAAATCATTAGATCAGATTAACGTAAATTACTACATTACTTGAAATTTTGACTATATTTTTCAAAGTATTAAATGTCAAACTTGGTTATGTTCTTTTCGTTCATATGTTTCACCAATCTTGAAGTACCCGTATGGAATCATGTATTCGGTCTGGTCTGGTTCGTTAGTTTTTGCAAGTCAAACCGGGTTTTTTTTCTCACAATGTATGTAATTATTCTACATTTTAGGGTGTATATACTTCGTAAACAATTTAGTGGTCTTCTATTGCTCCTCATAACATAAACCATCGCAAACATATTTATTTAATAACAATGTATTTTTGTCATTTTCATTTGTGAACTAATTATAGGGTATTCTATTATGATAACCGAATCTTATATAAAGAACCAAGTAGACTCCGTCCAATCCCGATCACTACGTTAAACAATCTTTGGTATGGTAAACAATGTTTTTGATCTTAAATTAACCATTTACTATAATTTACAAACATAATGATGTTTTTGAATTTGTGCTATTAATTGTCTTGTACATTTGATACTATGAATGAGAAAAAAATAACTGACATACAATACGATATATCCCGATACTGCAGACCGGTTGTGATCACTTGTGGTACCCAAAGATATTGCTAAACTATGGATGCCAATTCACACTATGGATGAAGGCTAATATTGTTTATGGAATCAGTATTTTTGAGTAGCACAAGTGTCGTTCCAAAATGCTTTTGTTTGTTTCTATTAGTTTCACCCATCAAAACTCTTATGCAAGAGAAATACCGTGTTGGTAGATTGTAATTACCACATCATGATACCATCATACACAATGTAGTCCACCGTAGCCGCATCGCGCATGATGTACCCAGTTTCACGAGTCTTGTAAATTGTCATCACCGCCGAACGCGCATGTACCGCATTATAAATTGTCGTCGCGTCCCAGCGCGCTAACGGAATCAAATATTGCATTATAAATTGTCGTTGACACCTAACACGTGAACAAAAGACGAATAAAATGATATAAATGGTCGCCCGCCGCAACGAATACCTCGGTGTAAATTGTCGTGCCGCCATAACAAGCGAACAGAAGATGAATAACACGCTATACACTGTCGCCGTCGCAACGCGCGGGCACACGGCTAGTATTACAGAAAAGGAGAAAATGTTGTGCTCTTCTTAGGTTTTTACTTCACTTTTGTTCTACATACCTAAAATTTGCATAACATACATATTAGTAATCTAACATTTTGTTTTTGTAAAATTATTTAATCATTTAAATATATATAGGGCAAAGGTAATTTGGAACCCACGTTGAGTTGTGAAAACCATGGAAACCATTTCAAAAACGGGGTAAAAAATCAAAAAAAAATTCAATTTTTTATGGTGGTTCTTTAGCTTATAGACTAATCATAAATGAAAAAAATTATAAAAAAACGCCTAGTGGATTTTTTAAAAAAATTATCAAAAAAAAATGTTACATATGTAACGTTCGTGTGTAAGTGGATACATATATATATATATATATATATATATATATATATATATATATATATATAAACACAGGAAAGTTACATATGTAACTGTTTTTAAAAAATAAAAAGTCTACTAGGCGTGCTTTTTTATCTTTTTCCATTTAAGAGTAGCTATAACTTAAAGAACCACCATAAAAAATTTGAAAAAAATCAAACATTTTTTTACCTTTTTTTTTAAGAGTTTTCACTTTTACCTCAACTTAACGTGGGTTCCAAATTACATTTTCCATATATATATATATATATATATATAGCCACTAATTTTCAAGGGGAGGGGGGCACTCAAATTCATCGGTGGGGGGGGGGGGGATTTCCTTATATATAAGTAGTGACTTAGAATGGTCTCAAAAGTTCTCAAAACCAATTGGTTCTCAAATGATCCTATATATATATATATATATATATATATATATATATATATATAGGATTAGGATCATTTGAGAACTTTTTATTATTGTGAGAACCATTAGAACACTTCCTAGCCACACATTTGGAATTTAACATATTTTATTTATTTTAATTGAAAAGGGCAATAAAGTCTTTAACCTATATAACTAAAAGACAATACTCTTTTAAAATATTATTAACTATTACAGTACTTTAACTATTAATATCTAGATTAGTAAAGATTAATTGTTTTAAATATTTTTTAAATACTTTCTTTTATGTTTTTTATTACGTTTTTAATATTTTTTTAAAATTATTTTTTATTGTTTTTTAAATTTTTCTTAACTTTTTTAAACGTTTTCATTTTTATTTTTTTAACAATTTTTTAAAACTTTTTATCAACTCATCATTTTTTACGTTTTAATAACTTTTTTTTTACTTTTTTAAATAATTTTATTATTTATTTTACTTTATAAATATATATTTTTTAAAACTTTTTCTAGTTTTTTAATTTACTTTTTCATGTTTTTAATATAATATTTTTTTTTATTTTTCCTTACTTATTTTTTATGTTTTTTGAATAACTTTTTTTACTTTTTTTAAACATTTTTATAAAGTTTTTTATTAAATTTTTACTGTTTTAATTTATTTTTTAAAATATTTTATTAGTTTTTTTAATTTACTTTTTATGTTTTTTATTTAGACGTTTTCATTTTTATTTTAATAATAATTTTTTGAAACTTTTTATTAACTTTTAGTTTTTTACGTTTTAAATAACTTTTTTAAAACTTTTCTATTAACTTTTTTATTAACTTTTTTTACTTCTTAAATAATTTTTTTAAACCTTTTTACTAGTTTTTTTAATTTACTTTTTATGTGTTTAATATAATATATTTTTTTACTTTTCCCTACTTATTTTTATGTTTTTGAATAAATTATTTTACTTTTATTAAACATTTTTTAAAACTTTTTTTACTATTTTGATTAATTTTTTTTAAAACTTTTTATTAGTGTTTTTAATTTACTTTTTATGTTTTTAAAAAGGGAAAAAGACGAAACTAGCCGGGTTGACCACGGTTGGACGAGAATGTCCACACTTTAAAAAAAAATATGAGAATGGTCGGTTACACGGTCGCCTACGACCACCCATCAACGGTCGTCCGACCGTGCCACGGAACCAATAAAAATACGCCACCTCATCATTCCACGGCCGGCCATGCCCTTGTTCAAGGTCGTCCGACCGTTCTCCGGGCCCCAACGACCGTTCCGACATTCCTACTGCCACGGTCGGTCCGACCGTCTGACACGGTTGTCGGAGGCGCCCCGACCGTGGAAAATATATATTTTTTTTAATTTATAAAACCATATTTTCTACGGTCGTGGTATATATGGTCGTTGACGACTGTTTCTACAGTCGTCCGACCGTGTGTATTTTTCTATTTATTTTTTAATTTTTTAAAAAAAAATTTAATTTTTTTATTTTTTACTCACTTTATTTCAACTCTATAAATAGGAGGTATGGATTCAACTCTATCAAATCGGAAAAATGTCATCTAGACGAAAAAAAAGAAACACTCGTGAAACCGATTCTGCTTCTAACTCATTTGAAACCATTGACGAAATTCCACCACCTGTTGAGAAACAAGTTTGGAACTTTCAAAGTAAAGAAAATTGGGCTCCAAATGTTTTACACTTCTTTTATAGTGGTATGGATTCTTCGTTTTGTACGA
>JBCNJP010001160.1:0-12000 GCA_039602395.1 Deinandra increscens subsp. villosa | reverse complement strand
CCCTTGTCATCATTTTTCGGCGAGAATCCGTCACAGCACTACAAGAAACGGGGCTTTTTTTGCGACCAAACATATGGACAACATATGTCGTCAGGAAAAGCTCACCTAAGGACATATGTTGTCTGGAAACACAAACACACACGAACACCCTACAATAATAACTTTACTACTTTACACTGATTTAGAGGAATAAGGCCTCGTTTGGTGAACTCGAATTGAATGGTATACCCACCCTTATGGGATTGGGGTAAGCCAAACCCCATGAATTTTTTTTATAGCAGGATATGTATGGTCCAATCTCGACCGACTCCCGAAAATTTTTTGATACCGATCCCCATGAAACTTTCAGACCGACTCATGGAATTTTCATCAAACCGACACAAAAAATTTTGTTTTTGTAGAAACCGGGGTCGGTGAGCCAAGCCAAACCCCGATGGCACAGCGGAAGCGGATCGGAGACTTTGTGAGCTTCGTCTTTGTAGAACAAATATAAACACCCGGAAGAACATTACGGACCGGATCTTCTACTTTGGTGTTTGAGATGTGATGATGATGATGAGGATAAAATAGAAGTAGTGATAAACAAGATGAAGATAAGTGAAATCATATATGGAGTCGAATGATTACATGTTTACCTATCCCACACATGCTATAGGTTCATGAACAAGAGTTCATGAACCCACACAACTTCAAAGATATCATGTCTAAGCTCTCTCACTCATACATTCACTCATCTAGCTAATCTTTCACAAATGAAAGACAAAACTATATATACTAACCTAACAATGGCAAACTAGTAAATAACCAACAACTAGTAACTAGTGACAAATAAATATTATTACAACCAAATAATAATGTCACTTTGCCATGTCTTCGGTTAATGAGAGTCTCGAGTCATGATCTTCACCGCATGTTGTGCAAACGGTCAAACGGTAAGTGGTACGTTGAGTTTCATCTAACCAAATCTCGAACTCGTCGAACTCGGGAATTCCCAACAATCTCCCCCTATTTGGTTGATGAACAAACGGATAAACAACTCAACTCTTGTGACAATCGGTTCTCTTGTATTCTTGCAACATGACTTCAAAACAATCTTCAAACGATTTCAAATCTTTCACTTTTCTTCTCCCCTTTGTGAAGCTCCCCCTACGATGAAGAGTTTTGATTCTTCCGGCCTTTTCCGCGAGGCACTATAGGGTGTTTACCACTTATAACATGCACACTATGTTTAAGGATGCCACCATCATCCTCAGTGTAGTTAAAGGTAAACAAGATAAAGGATCAAAGAAAAATTAGAGAATTAATCCCATAATTCAACCGTCTTGAAAATACTTGCCAAGAATACCAAACCGATGCTTCACTTCAAAGATAGTACCACTTCAAATAAATTACCTCAACAAGTCACAAGCTTCTAACTTTGCCTTTGTTTTTACCATAACGACGATGGCTCAAGGACTCTTCAAAAGCTAGAACTTAATCCAACAATAGCAAACAAATTCTTCAATGTAGAAAAAACCCAAATTTGTGCACATTCTTCAATTTTCAACCCACTTCTAAACACGTCTGCTTGTAACGAAGAGAGTCTCAAATAGAAAAATAATTTGATTTCTACAAGTGTACCTTAGTTATACACCAATTTGTTGCGATGGACATTAATGACTCACACCCCGTTGACTTGTAGTAATTTTGGCAAGTGTTCCGGACTAACTGGTGCACCAAATGACTTCCTTTGGAAGTTTTTCAAGTTCCCTTGGAACTTTTAAGTTCCCTAGGAACTTTCTCCCTTAGAAAATTTTTCACAGAAGAGTTCCCTAGGAACTTTTTGGTTACTCCTGAACTTTTCCCTTAGAAAATTTTTCACTGAAGAGTTCCCTAGGAACTTTTTGGTTACTCCTGAACTTTTCCCTTAGAAAATTTTTCACTGAAGAGTTCCCTAGGAACTTTTTGGTTACTCCGGAACTTTTAGTTCCATAGGAACTTTTTCCTTAGAAAAATTTTCAGTTCCTCCGGAACTTTTAGTTCCTTAGGAACTTTTTCCTTAGAAAAATTTTCAGTTCCTCCGGAACTTTTAGTTCCCTAGGAACTTTTTCCTTAGAAAAAATTTCAGTTCCTCCGGAACTTTTAGTTCCCTAGGAACTTTTTCCTTAGAAAAAATTTCAGTTCCTCCGGAACTTTTAGTTCCCTAGGAACTTTTTCCTTAGAAAAAATTTTCAGTTCCTCCGGAACTTTTAGTTCCCTTAGAGAAAAAAAAAATTTCTTTCAGAAAAAAAAAAATTTGCCGGATGTCAACATGTTGAAATAACCCCTTTTCTCTCGATTAAGAACCCGTAAAAACTCGGTGTTACAAGCTGCAGTCTTGTGAGTTTTTATTCTTCCATCACTTTGTTAAAAGATAATTAACAATAAACATCAACAATATAAATCTGCCATTTTGACTAAAAGGTTGAGTGTTTGGGTGAGGAGAGAGAAAGTATAAAAAGGTGGTTGACTAAAAGTGACAAAAGAGTTGTTACTTTACAAAAGTCAGTAAAGTGGGTATGGGGTACAACTCTTTCACTATTCACCTTTATGGGTTTTATATTTTAGTTTCCTTTTATTTTAATCAAACAAGAATTAAAACATACAATCTTCCAAGGATGAAGATCTGGAAACTCATGAACTTGGGATGAGTTTGAAGAAACTCAAGAACTCATATTATATTTGTGTGACAATTTCAACACAAAACCCAAAGTTCAAAAAATATAAACATCTCTATTTGTTACAACGACAAGCAAACTAACACAAAGTTGAAGAAACCAACCGATTTGTTGCGTTTTCTTCGACCATGGCTCTGATGCCAATTGTAGAAACCGGGGTCGGTGAGCCAAGCCAAACCCCGATGGCACAGCGGAAGCGGATCGGTGACTTTGTGAGCTTCGTCTTTGTAGAACAAATATGAACACCCGGAAGAACATTACGGACCGGATCTTCTACTTTGGTGTTTGAGATGTGATGATGATGATGAGGATAAAATAGAAGTAGTGATAAACAAGATGAAGATAAGTGAAATCATATATGGAGTCGAATGATTACATGTTTACCTATCCCACACATGCTATAGGTTCATGAACAAGAGTTCATGAACCCACACAACTTCAAAGATATCATGTCTAAGCTCTCTCACTCATACATTCACTCATCTAGCTAGTCTTTCACAAATGAAAGACAAAACTATATATACTAACCTAACAATGGCAAACTAGTAAATAACCAACAACTAGTAACTAGTGACAAATAAATATTATTACAACCAAATAATAATGTCACTTTGCCATGTCTTCGGTTAATGAGAGTCTCGAGTCATGATCTTCACCGCATGTTGTGCAAACGGTCAAACGGTAAGTGGTACGTTGAGTTTCATCTAACCAAATCTCGAACTCGTCGAACTCGGGAATTCCCAACAGTTTTAAACCGAATAAATATTTAAATTATTAAGCTCGTTACTTTATTAATTATTAAATATTATAAACAAATCGAATTATCTAAATAATCAATAACTATAATTAATTAAGTTCGTATTATATTTTAGCTAGTTATTAAATTTATTAAGAAGAACATATTATTCAAATACCCAATAGTTCCAATAGTTATTTAGATGTTAGTCTAATCATTAATTTTTTAAACAAACTTATTTCATATAATTATATTAACAGAAATTCAAGAAAAGATACGCACAAACTAAAAAAAAGTACACCTCCGGCCATTTGTAGAGTACATGAAAATCCACAATACTTTATCACATTCACGTGCAATGCAAGCTGGCCGAAAATAGAAAGATACATGTCTCAGTTCCACAGCTCAGCTCGGATGCTTGACCGGACGTTATAGCGCGTGTGGTTCGTAAGAAGATGCACTCGATGATTGATTTTCTAAAGGTGGATAAACCATTTGGTAGTGTGACTGCACGTGAGTTTGCTTCATGCGCCTGTTTATTTTCTTAAAAAAAACAACATTTCTATATTCGTTACGTGCGCATGGTGTTGTGTTCTATGACTGTTTCTGCACAGATTTGCATACCATGGAGTTTCAAAAGAGAGGGATGCCACATTGCTACCTGCTTCTATGGGTTGAAGATGCTTACAAGATATGTTCTCCTCAACAAATCGATTCATATATTTCTACGGAGATTCCTAATCCATCGCCAAAACCGGAGCTGTACAGAATTGTATCTGAGCTTATGATTCATGGGTCGTGCAGCCACTTAAGGCCTTGTGCCACATGCATGTCATCCATGGGAACGTGCTGTAAGAATTTCCAAAGGATTATGTTGAGGCCACATCTTTGAATGCAAATGGCTACGCTCACTACAAGATAAGTGCAACGGGTTTCACTGTTACAAAGAATGGTGCGTCTATGACAATGACTTTGTTGTTCCTTACAATAAGACGTTTTCCTTGCGATACTGCACACACATAAATGTTGAATATTGTGGTTGGAGCATGATGATAAAATAACTATTCAAGTACATCTCTAAGGGTGCTGATTGCATACGCTTTACTTTGGGTAGAAATCATGTTGTATGCGATGAAGGTTCTTCAATCCAAACTATTGAAATAGATAAGGGCGGAAACTTTCTTGATAGTCGTTTCTTTTTTCCTTATAAAGCTTTGTGGCGCATTCTTAATTTCCCAATTCATGAGCGTAGCCCGTCTGTTCAGGTGTTATCTGTACATTTTGAGAATATGCAGTTTTTAACTTTTGGGGACACTGAACAGCTAGAGGACATTGCTAAAAATGCATTTGTGAAGAAAATAAGTGTAACTGATATGGCTTCAAAACAACTCTTTCGATAGCTCCGGCAGATACCTGTGTTACATTGACTACCTAACGGAATACCGTTGGGTTCTATCTACTAAGTGATGGCTACGAAGAAGCTATCGTAGGACACCTGCTATTGGAAGGCTTATATACATACATCCGACATGCGGTGAGGCGTTTTACAAGCGGATGTTGTTGTGCCACCAAATTAGTTGATATACATACGGTGTTCGGTCAAACATACAATACCTATCGTGAGGCATGTCAAAAACTTGGCCTATTAGGCGACGATAAGGAATGGCTGCACACGTTTAAGGAGACATCATTTACCGCGAACTCATCATAGTTACAGTCGCTTTTTACACACATGCTTTTGTTAGTGGGATGGCAGATCCTTTACAACTTTTGGAAAAATATTAGAGCAAGATGGCGGATGATATAACATACAAGTTCAACTTTATCAATCCTGAAGACCTACAACAACATGTGCTCTTTGAGTTGTAGTTTCTTTTATGTTCAATTCGTCTACTGTGTCGCTCTTAAACTATGGACTGCCATTACCTCACGTTGATCTGCTTATACAGTTAGACAACAGGTTTCTCATGGAAGAGAAAAACTATGACAGTGTTGCTCTTTCGCGCGAACATGATGCCTTGCATCGTAACTTACATTCTGAGCAGAAGGCTATTTATCAGCATGTTGTTGGTACTCTAGCAGCAAAAGGTCGGGTCATTGCGTTTTTTTATGGGCATGGTGGTACGAAAGACCTACATATGGAAAACCATTATCGCTACGTTCTAATGGGGATGTTATTCTGGCGGTTGCAGCGCCTAGCATCACGTCACTGCTGTTACCATCTGGCAGGACTACTCATTCCAGATATAGAATCCTGATTGAGATAACAAGTCGATCTGTATGCAATATAACAAAGAAAACAAATTTGGCACAACTACTAATAGAGACCGCACTGATAATCTGGGATGAGGCTCCAATGAGTGAGCGTGGCTGTTTCGGGGCCTTAAATAGAACCCTTCAATACCTACTCGATAAACCGAGCGTGCCCTTTAGTGGGAAGTCTGTTTTGCTTGGTGGAGACTTTCGCCAGACACTTCCAAATAAAAATAGTGCCAAAATCCATAATTCTTGAACTTTCTTTGCCAGGATCATTCCTATGGCCTCTTTTCAAAATGTTTAAACTCACTCATAATATGCAACTGGAATGTCCTGATCTTAACCCAGGGGCTAGAAATGAGGTCGCCAGGTTCTCTTCATGGCTCTTAAACATTGGTGAGAGTACTGTTGGTGTACTGACTGATACAAACATGCCAGACATAAAGACAGTTCACATACCTAGCTACTTTCTCATTCCGTATAGCAACAATACTCTTTCTGAGCTGATTGAATTCATATATGACAGTGCAACTCTTGCAAACCCGTCTGCAGAGAATCTATCAGAAAAAGCAATAGACTCTCCCATAACGAAACAGTGAACGAAATTAATGAGGTTATTCTTGCCATGAATCCAAGTGAAATTGTCACTTACTTAAGGGTTGATGCTGTCATTCCTAATGCTTAGAAGCAATGGCAAAACAAAAATGCTCTACCGTGTAGAGTATCTAAATAGCCTTCATTTCAGTGGTTTTCCACCTCATTCTCTTCAACTGAAACAAAACACTCTAATCATGCTTCTAAGAAATATTAATCAAACAATAGGTCTTTGTAATGGTACACGCTTAATTGTATCTCAATTTCTACCTAACACCATAGAAGCACACATAATAACAGGAGCAGTAATTGGCAAGCGTGTTTAACTACCTAGAATCAACCTCATACACAATGAAAGGGAAATGTCGTCCAGTTTCAAACAAAAATAATTTCCAATTAAGATATGTTATGTTATGACCATAAATAAAAGCCAATGGCAGTCTTTGAACATAATAGGGATTTACTTACCACATTCAGTTTTTAGTCATGGGCAGATGTATGTCACGCTTTCAAGAGCAACCTCGTCACATGCATTAAAGATGCTGATGGTACCTAGAGAATAGAGCACCCAAACGGGCACGGAAAACATTGTATACGCTCACTTCCTGGAAGAACTGCAAACATCACATTACATTGTATAGTGAGTGATAGGCATCACCCTATTTTCTTCATTATAGAAGGAGTTACTGACAGCTATATATAAATGCTTCCTATTTGCATTTCCAAACATACTTAATATTTAATGTCACAAACATAATACCAGAGCTATTTACTTTGCAGGTCTAGACACCACACATTCATAATGACATCCAAGGGAATAGCAGACATTAAGCCAAGGCACATACCATTCGCACTAGCAGTGCGTGTGATAAGAAAGTATGTCCCCTATGTCAGCTCACAGGATAGCAAGGACATGTACTACCTGCACATTGATGCAGTGGTAAGTAACCAATATTTATCGATAGGTATGTATTAGTATAACAACTATTTTGGTTCCTCACACTTCTATTACAACTACTTAAACAGGGTACTGCTATAGAGGCACATGCTGACAAAAAGGATAAGCAAAACTGATGCTCTCATTAAGGTGGGGAATTGTTACTCTATTACTAGGACACATTTGTACCACGACACGTCCGGCTGGAAGTGTCGTTGATCATCCTGCCTCCATAGTGCTTGTGCCGCAAACCATCATCACACCAATTGCAGAAAGGGACATCCCGAAATTCTACTTCGACTTTGCTCCCTACGAGTCACTTGAGGATAGACGTAATGATAGAAACGCCATGTTTACTGGTAATACATAATGCCCTATATGCATATTAAAAATACTAACTTTCTAATACAGTATCTACCGTGCAGATTTTCTCGGTCGTGTTAAAAGTTCAACATGTCTGTAGAAGAAGAAGGAATCCGCATTGCTGAAAATCACACTCATTGAGCAAGGGTACACGGCCACCCATAACCATAGACACATTAATATAGCTATCTTATGCATATGACTAAGCGGGAAGATTAACTTCCTGTCAACATTAGTCACAACTTTTCAAATTATTTTATGCAACAAATATATTATGCAGCTGAAATGTACATAAAATCTTCAACAGAATAAGAGATTAGGGTAGGCTAGGTATCGATTCATAATGGTGGCAAAAGGTATGGCAGTTGACATGTCGCTAAATGTATCGTTATACAATCTTCTATTACACTTAAAGGAAGTCCAAATAACCAAACAAATTAATCCAAAATGTTTGGGATGCCACATAATAAGTTGTATAAATGCAAGGCGACGATGAAATAATTTGAGGACTATAGGGGCTAGTTCATCAGCAAATGCTCATATCCAGGCTGCACGAAAAACATATATGAGGAGGTATCTGACGATGAGGCTGAATATACAAAGCCACCATCCTTGATCTGCCGAAGAGGTCATGCTGTAGAATCACCAAATTACCAGTAAGCAACTATTTACAACAACATTTACGATGTCAAATATATAATACATATTAGTCAACGTATACACTAACATGTTAAAACGAAAACACGGGTATAGTGTGAATGGAATTATCAATGGAAATGTAGTGGTATCTAATTACATGACTATATACAATACATACCATTTTACGCTAACAAGACCTTGGCCCGTCGCACCGTGCAGACGGGTCTCCAACTCGTTATAATAATTTGAAATCTAGATCAATTGGTTTATAGCCCCTCCTTACGTTCTTTTGATCCTAGGTTCGAACCTCACCTCCATCATTTTTGTGTTATATAATTTATTTCACAAAATAGACATTATAGTGTTGCTTATTGTTTTATTTATATTAATCAATAATAAATAATAAAGTAAATAATAATAGACATAAATAAACTAAATAATAATAATAATTTGTAAACAAATTTTTTTGTTTTTAGTTTTGTTACCAGAAAAAGTCGGTTACAAATTTTTCAACCGATTTGCGATTTTTTAAAATATTTTACTCATCGTTGTTTTGTCACTGATTTACGACCGTCTTATGACTGTTGTAATTATCGCGATCGTTTTGCAACGAAATATTAACGGTCGTGAATTTTGCCACTATATTGCGACCGGACTAATTATATTGCTTTTTAATTTTGAGACTGCTATGAGTTCGGTGGCAACTCAATTGCAATCTTACGATTGCACTTTTCGGTTGAAAATCAAGTCGTAAATGCCCAATTTTCTAGTAATTACCCTTTAGTTTCATATAAAGGAAACTTATTGTCATTTTATATATTTTGATCATACATTTTATGTAATGCAACGTATTTTTTCTTCTTGTTTTTACTTCCATCTTGAGAGATTTTAACGTTCAAAGTTGGCATCCTTTTCAGGATTGGATTCTAGCAAAGGTTAAATTTACCATTTAGTGTTTGCGTTAACTTTATCATGAAAGTGATATATAAGCTAATTTTTTTTTATAAAGCAAGTTGCAACATGACACCAGCAATTTCAAATAAAACTATCTACATATTATATGAACTGTAATCATTCATGTAACAAAAGCTAGGAATAATTTATTTAATTAATCTCTAATTATTTAACAATTGTTGCGTTGTAATGAATGCATGGATGTATTCTACCTGTTACTCAGTAAGAACCTTAAAAGGAACCTTAAAACTACAAAACTGTTGTTAAAAAAAAACCTTAAAAAGCAAAAATGTTGTTTTTATATTTATAACCTTAATTTTCTTACTTCTCTTCTCTCACCTACTATTCTTCTTGGATAACACTTAAACACACACATGTTACCGGTTGCGAAACCAAAAACTTTTACTTGAGGGGTTAAATTTGTTTTTTTTCACTTGCTACACTTCGCATAATTTGAACTATTCTAATTGTATAGTACATCACTTTATCGTCAAATTGTCATAACGATTAAATCATTTTACCGATCAATGTAACATCATGATGCATGCATGATCCAGTTTATCTCTCGTTTAATTAGTGTTCACAAGAAATTTTACACACTAAATATCTTATCATTCTTTCAGCAACTTATATATGATGAAAAATATCACTAGATTATATATATAACTTATATATGATGAAAAATATCACTAGATTATATATATAGGAGAACTAGTTTTTGATACCCGTGCGACGCACGGGTGGTTTTTAAAAAAATAAATCCAACAATTTAAATATTATAATAAATGTAATTC
Source organism: Deinandra increscens subsp. villosa (assembly GCA_039602395.1). Lineage (NCBI taxonomy): Eukaryota > Viridiplantae > Streptophyta > Magnoliopsida > Asterales > Asteraceae > Deinandra > Deinandra increscens. Next base: position 2,031 of record JBCNJP010001160.1, on the reverse strand, counting down.
GATAATTGAAACCCGTGCATCGTACGGCGGTATTTAAAAAAAATCAAAACTAAAATGTACTAATGATTCTTTATATCATCTAAGAATTTTTTTTATTAGAAATATCCAGTTAAAAGTTTCAATAGTTCTTCTACAATGAGCCACTTTCACTTCCTAGTAAAATATAAAAATGATATAAACATTAGTATAATCTCTAAAACTTAAGAGAAAATTAAAGTTTGTATCATACCCTTCTTCAATTATAAAAACAAACACAAAAACAAAACCATTTGATTATAATCGTGCATTCGTGCATGAATAATCTAAGAGTAGTCATAAGCACCACTCAAGGACACCCTTATGATACATATATTTGGGAATTTGTGTAGCTAAACAATAAAAAAAATTGATATTAATTATATTGTTATATTTATTTAAGAAATAATTGTTTGTAAAAAATAATAAAATTAAGAATGCAAGTATAACGATAATATCTCTATTAAAAATATCATAAGAATTAATTTAGTTGTTTGAAATTACAATATTTAAGGCTCATTGGATTTAAAATTGACTTTTTTTTTTCAAATCCAAATCCGTCATTTACGATATATACTTCAATCTTTAAATGTGTTTGACTTTTTTAGAATATAATTAAAGACGTAATTATACAGTTTGTAATTAAACTCTTTCTATTTTTGAATAATCATAACTATATTATGAAAGTCAAATTTCATTTATTGGAAAAAAATTTGAGCGGGAAAACCACAAAATGGATTGTTGTGGTGATGCCATGTGGCATCCAATCTTTTCATATATATATTATATAGATATATATATATATATATATATATATATAGCGTATAAGGTATCAATGGCCAATAATCTAAGTTTTAGTTTGGATAACTGGTGACGCACAATTGTTTTAATATTTTAACTATATACTGTTGCATGGATCATGCAATTATACCATGGTAGCGTAGTATGCTAACGTAAAACAACATACAAGGTAGCACCGTCTTTTGACAATAAAATGTAAACGCATTGCAAATAAAAGTAGTTTTCCAATGAACCTTACCCATATACATATATATATATATATATATATATATATATATATATATATATATATAATGAAAAGTTCATTGTAGACACCTCCATAAGTGTAGACATGTAAGATTTGTGTAAACTATATGATGTGTTTATGTTATTATTAGGGTTAGAATGATTATTTCTCATCATGATCGACTCTAAGTGATTCCATGGAAATATAAACATGCTTATGACATCATAAGAAGATATATAAATATTCGTGTTAATTATTATTTGCCATTTGTAAGATCCGTATTCATTTAATTGCAAAACTTGATGTTCCGTTATAGCGGAAATTCAGTCCCAGAAAATTTTCTACTGTTTGTTTACATAACATTTACCAAAAGCATCATTCCAATAAACAAGTGACAATGAGGAAAAACAAAAATTTCATATAACTCTCCCCAAGCGTATCGCCTGGAACAATCTTCCCTCAAGCGATACGCTTGGCGTGGAAGGCGTATCGCTTGCGGAAGACATTGCTCCAAGCGATACGCTTGGAGCAGAATTTCCGAAGATTTGGCCATTTCGGCCAGTTTCCCATACTAAGCCATCTTTTGGTTGTTTTTCCCATCTTTAACAATTTGATCCCAATTTCACTTGTGGTATTCTACCACTTTTCTAAAACTTTATAACACTCCCAAACATGTTATTTCATCAATTTTACACACCCATATTCGGTTTTAATGACCACGAGGTCCGATTAACAAAATTGGCCAAATCCCAACCTGTTTGACCCATTAGGCCTCACCACCAAGTAGTGAGCATCTTTACATCGTTTCAGAACTATAACATTCACGTTTCATGTAATATACATTTTGGATTATCTTGTAATCACCCGATCAAGTAAATTCACATGTTTGACTCCTTAGAGTCTTTCAACTCGTTTGACCCATTAACATGGGTTCCACAGTTAGGGCACCTTTGTATATTACTTATTAACCAAATACATGTTATGCAATG
>JBCNJP010001158.1:0-56495 GCA_039602395.1 Deinandra increscens subsp. villosa | reverse complement strand
GAGGTGTTGGGGAAAATAGGCGGTCCCGATATCAGACGCACGCGGAAGCAACAGATGATGTATGTACTAAACAACCGATAATTTAGTTACAGACAGCTTGATAAGTTTTACAATCAAACTCCGATGATAATAATAAGATGGTTTCTAGCACTCTAAACAGAATACTAGGTCACTGGGCCCGAAGGTTCTTGATAACTATTTGAACTTGTTCGCTTTTTCCTGTAAAGTCACCTACTTGGATGATCTTTACTGATTTCCTGCAAAATTTGTAAACCACTGATATCAACAACAATGAAGTTGTTGGTGAGCCGTACCATACCTGTTATTCATCTTTCAAAGCTACTGGACTACAAACTTGCTTACATGTAATGACTAGAATTCAACCAATAAAATATATATAAAGTCATGGGGTACAACACATGCACCAAAGGATTCTAGCATACTAGTTACGTAGTAATTTTTCACATTACATGCAATTATATCTGATGCGTAGCCAGTAAGCAATCAACTGTAGAACCACAACTGTTAGTTGTGGCCTCAAAACTTTCAATAACAAGGATAAGGTAACAGAACTCACATGATTAATCTGGCAAGCTCAACTTGATGGTATATTTGCAGCAATAGCGTTACTAGCAAAGCAACCTAAAACAAATATTTATAATCATTAATGTTTATGACATTATCTATCAATTATGTTCTCATATATTCTGTTTTACTAAAATTTCTGGTTTCATATTTTATAACTCAATGCTTGCTATGGTGCTCTTCTATTTGTATATATATCAATTATCAGCTTGGTTCACAAAATGTCCTAACCTCAAATTTTATTGAGCTTAAATATTCTGTGTTCAAACTGTTGCATGGTGCAATACTAATGTTGTCACACCCCGCCCGCACCACCTGTCAGGCACGGGGGAGGTGTTGTGGAAAACAGGCTGTCAATATCAGATACACGCGGAAGCAACAGAAATATGAAAATATTAAACAACGGGTTGTTTATTTACAGACAGCCTACAAGTTTTACAATCACTCGATAACAATAATAAGTTTGTTTCTAGTATCTAAACAGAGTACTAGGTCGCTAGGCCCGAAGATTCTTGATAATTTTATTGAATTGAACTGCTTGATTCCCTGTAGAATCACCTACTTGATGGATTCTACTGATTACCTGCAAAATTGAGAATCAACTTGTATCAACAACTATGAAGTTGTTGGTGAGCCGTACCCTGACCTGTTAGTCAATATTTCACAATGCTACTGGCACTACAGATTTTTCAGCATGAATGACTAGAATACAACCAGTAAGATATATATATAGATTACGAGGCACAACACATGCACCAACGATTCTAGCATACCAGTCACGTAGTATTTTGCACATTACATGTGATACGCATTTTGGTAACCAGTAAGCACGCATTTGTTGCACCACAATATTTATTTTGTGGGCCTAATTTGTTACATAACAAGGTAGGGATAAATACGGAACTCACTTGATTAATATGGCAAGCTCAACTTGATGGTATATTTGCAGCAATAGCGTTACTAGCAAGGCAACCTAAAACAAATATTTATAATCATTACTGTTTATAACATTTTCTGTCAATTATGTTCTTATATATTTTGTTTCTAAACTGTTGCATAATGCAATACTAATGTTGCATAATGCAATACTAAGTTTTCTGACATTCGTGATCTGCGAGTAGTGTTTAATCATATTCTGGAAAAAGTGTGTGTCATGAACTTCTTCAAGTTTTATTGAACTCGAATTTTTCTGTTTTTGGAATTGTTGCATAATGCAACACTAAACATCTACAATTATTTTAGCTTTGGACTTCAAGTAAATGTCATTTAATTTACATCTTTAAATTATCCGTTAGCCTTTCAGATGTCGTGTGTTCTTTTAAAAAAGGGGTTTTTATTGTGTACAAGGTTATCATATTTAATATGAGATATCAGAACACGGTATACCTTCCGGTCGGTACGCGACTCGAACCCGGTTAACCATAGATCCAAAAGTGTCCGAATCTGATGAGCAAATAGTCCATTCCGCTTAGAATTTCGTCAAGAGTAATAATTCGTGCTCTGTTTCCAACTTTGACTTCGTTTGACCATATAAAAATGTTGACCAGATTTGTTCACCGAGTCGACTCGATAGACTCAGTGTCGAGTCAACTCATCTCACTTAACTCAGTTCCAAATCACCTTCAAATACATTTGAAAGCATTCCCAACACAACCACACTATCATCACCATCATTCGGAACCATTCCAGGCGGCCGGAGGCCATGGTCGCCGCCGGTCTGCCCTCTACCATCGTGAACCGCCACCACCATCATAACATCATCTATAACACCAATTTGTTTATGAATCGAACATGCAATAATAAACAGGGGATTGAAAGAGTAAAAATGAAGCTGTAACTTGAAGAAAATGGAGGAATCGAACTCTTACCGTCATTGTCGCCGGAATAAAAAAGCAAAGAGGGGCGCCGCCGCCGCCAGGCGGAACCCTAGCCGCCCCTACGGCTGTCTCCATTTCTAAGGTTGATCGGGACCATCTATAACGCTGGGATCGTGGTCGAGAAAAGGAGGAAGGGAGGAGGTCAGCTAGAAGCCACGACCTCCGTCGCCGCAAAAGCCGGAGAGCGGCTGTCGCCGCTGTTTCTGCCCTTCCGCGACTGAATCTGAACACGAGAACCTTAAGAGTGACAACGGAAGAAGAAAAGGAGAAGAAGAGGAGTCGGAAATGGGGGCCGCTGCCGTGGAATCGCCGCCGTGGCCGGCCGGCTTGGCTCGCCGGAAAAACGGGGATGTCCCCTTCTTTCTCTCTGGCCCGTCGAGCACACGTATGTGTGTGTGTGGTTGATTTTCATATGAAGGGAAAAAGAAAAAGGATAAGGTCCTTTAAATTCTTAGGGATTTTTATGTGGACCATAGTTAAACAACTGGTATTATAACGCGATCTCCGAATACGTTAAATACTGATTGTCACGTGAATGATTCATAATAATTCACGTCATGGCTGGATATCATAAACGCCTCATAATATTCTCGAAATGCTTAGAATGTCAGATTATAAATAATCTAATAAATGTTCGGTCAATGGGCGGTATAAAGCATATATCCGATGCAGATCCTGTATATATCCGTTTTGCGAACCGAGTACATTTTCATGACTGTAATTATCTGTGAACACTCTGAAAAATTATTTATAACTCCACAAGGTCGGTAAATCAACTTACCCGAACATTGTTTATAGTGATTGGGCTTTTTTTGGGCCACGAATTCCTTAATGGGCCTGTTGGGCCTAACTGGCTTACTGGATCCAATTTATAACCGCGAAAATTTCCCTCAAATTTTAGCGGAATTTACAAGGTGTTACAACTTTCCCCTCCTCAAAGGAATTTCGTCCTGAAATTCGCAACGCCTAATCGGAGGAGTAAGTATATATCTTTGTATTACGTCACATCCAATGTTTTCCTCATGGACTTCTTTGATCTTATAGATTAGAATTACTTTTATATCATTCCTCATTGCTCTTACTTAGATCGATTTTGGTCTCTCTTCACTACTTAAAACGTCAGCCACTATTTTAGCTTTTGCCCCGGATGATATTTAATCTTGGAATCATGATCACCTAATATCTTCATCCAGCGTCCTTGACGCACAATCACTCTGTATGATTTATGAGGTGTTATAAATTCTCAAGAACGGGATACACCACAATTTCTTTTCGCACAACTAATATCTTCATATCTTTCAAAACATATACTTCTATGCCTAATTCCATACCATGTGTGTGATGTAATTCTTTCTATGTATTGTAAGTTGCTTGATGGCATGCGTAATTGCCTTGTCTCATCGCATGAGTATACAACCAAATCCATTAGTTGATGTGTCAAAGTTTATCATGAAGTCTTCATATCCATCAAATAATGAGGTAACTGGTTCCTTGTTGTTGAACAAATACTTCTTCGATCCTATGTAAGGGATATTGTTCTGGATCGTTACACGATCGAGGTTATGAAAATCAGTGCACATTGACATCAATCTATGTAGCTTCTTCTCAATGAGTATAGGCGTTTTCCTTAGAAATGTGTTGGACTTCATAAAATCCTTGCACATGCTCCTGTAGCTATCTTCAATTCTTGTACTCTAAATTGCTCGAGACTTGAGAGACGAATGTATAATCGAACACGTTATGATTAAAAATAGAGAATTTTATTGAATCTTGGAATTTGCATAAACATATGATAGGAAGCTTAGATTCTTAAGCCTTTTGACAGAAAAGTCCAAGGTCTTACCGATTTCTAACGAAAGCATGATGACATTAAAAGTTCTAGGGCTTATGGATTTCCAAATAATTTCAGAAGGATATGTCAGCAACTCATAACATGATGACAAGATAGCTAGATTGTAGGTTCCTAGAACCGAAACTGAGCAATCAAACATGTTGTGGAGGGGTTGTGAATGAAAACTTTTGAAATTTCAAGGGATATTAATCAACATAATAGGATTCCAAAAGCGCACATATGTACCTGCAAATTCACGATTACGTTCTAGAACCGTAGTCGTCTATTTGCCTTACAAACATGCCCTATAAGTTATCCCTTCATGTATCTTAATGATTAGGCCAACTCACCAAAAGAACAAAGAAATATAGGTCATTAAATAAACGAACGGGGGAACACGGATGACGATGAAGAGACCTTCTAATAGGTTGAAATGAACGAGATTCGCAGTTTTACGATAAAGAAGATTAACCAGGAGGAGAATCCTAGTCTAATCTTTGCTTAGGATATGAACTATGTCCATTGTTATCTTCAAAGTCCTTAGCCTTGTTGATCTCACATCTGCTCCAAGTGTTGAATCCATGCCTTAAGTATGTCTCCTAATTTATCTCTTCTCAGCATCCGTCATGTGAAGCACCGAAGTAAGAAACTCATTAAACCACTTGATATTAAAAATTTTCCTCCATTTAAGACGTGGAACACGTCATGCACTCCACTGAATTCTTCCAGCTCCTCCGATTCATTTTCATAGATAACTTTCCTCACCAATTAAATTGCATAAGTCAATTCCATTTCTCTTTTAGAATTCCTTTCTCTTTCTTGGGTATACAACATCGTTTTCTGTTAAGTCAAAACAGCGTCCTTTAAGGAACTAGGCGCAAATCGAATCGTATCCTTTTCAAGACATTCGCTGGTGTCCAACTAGTAGATAAAAATAATTCATTTCACTTCACAACCTCAAGTACTTTCGACTAGAACTGGTACTTAAAAATTTCAAGGTCATTCTTCAATTTGCTCTTCATTTGTACTTTTGGTGTATCATTTTCCATTTTAAATGGTCAACTTCTCCCATTTTGATGCTTATACTACCTGGTATAGTCATGTCATCAGCCAATTTTATTATTTTTCATCAACCGAGAAGGAATTGTAATTTAACAAATCTAGTTGGCTTCAACCTCTTCCAAACTATTGAGTGTTTCAGTTGCATTTTATCATCCTTAAGAACAATCAACTATCTCACCATTCATGAAAATAATTATCTGATCGATCTAGGCTTGATTGAACTGGGATTCTGTGACACCCGAGAATTTCAAGGTTAACTTCCGTTAGACAAATCCGTTAGTTACGATTATAAGTGTTAACTTAGTAACTAATGCATAACCAGGCCGAATACGTCCACGACCTTTGGTTGATCACCGAACCCGTCCATATGTGTTATATGTTCATCATTGATTGTCTTTATGTGCAATGTGATTTAAATACATGACTTAGTATTGTGAATAGCATGATTAATTGTAAATACTTGATTTTGGTGAAAATTGCCTAAATTTGGTAGTCAGCGAAACTACCGAGCGAAACTACAGATTTGCCCGGTAGCAGGCTAGACTGATCAATGTACCCGAGATCAGAGCTAGTTTCGCCTGGCCAGCGAAACTGCCAGCGAAACTAGCCTCTGATATAAATAAACTTAATAAACCCTAGTAGCCTCATTTGCTCAAACCACACAACAAACACACACACACTCTCTGAGATTTCTGGACCAGCTGAGATATCACTATTTGCTGCTATCATCACTGTTGGTAGAGAGCATCCATCGATTCTCGATCAACCGTGAGTCTCCAAAACCCATTTACATGCATTTTCTACACGTTTCTTCATAAAGCATGCTCAATCTTTCATGAACTTGTTAGATCTTCTGTATTTATGACTAGGGATGCTAGATCTGTGATAAAGTCTCCAACTTTGCGTATGAAATCCAACCATGCTAGAGATTTATGCCATTTTAGTCATTTTAGGGTTTTATATGTGTTTTGGGTGATTTGATGACAAAATGCATGTTTTAGGTGCTAAAGCTTGTTGATTTATGTTAGTAAATGCCTATGGATGCTAGATAATGAATTGCATGTATGATCAGAAGCTGTTAGGTTGATTTTTAGGCAAATCCGTATGTTTTTCGCGACCAGCGAAACTGTGTGTTCTCTGGGCGAAACTAAGTAGCGAAATTATACCTCCTTCCAGCGACACTGACCAGCGAAACTATAGTGTCGCCGGGAAACCTGACCAGACCAGCTCGAGCGAAACTGTCGAGCGAAATACCTGAACGAAAGTTCAAACCAGTTTCCCTGCGAAACTAGGCTAGCGAAACTGCGTCAGCAGTTTCGGGCGAAACTAGCTTAGCGAAACTGTGTCACCGGGCATTGCCTAGCGAAAGTGCTGCCCGTGCACCTAGCGAAACTGCCTAGCGAAACTATGCTAGCGAAACTAAGACCTGACCTAATAACCAAACTTGTGAAATTTGCTTAAGTGTTATGCCATGACTTACATGATTATGCCATGATGAAACATGTTTGATATCAGTTTTATATGAACCGTTGTTTATGATCAACCATCGGTGTCGTGTGTCGTTATGTCGAGTCGTAGTTCAAACGTGCTATGTTATGGGCCATAGTGACGTTAAGTTAAAGATAGACACAACCTAACACCTAAGACCTTAATGTGATTACTAGGTCTTCGTTAGCAAACACAAATCGGATTAACAAGTGTAGCCGAGCAACCTAAGGTGAGTTTCACAAACCCTTTACTTGTGAGCCCGTTTGGGTCACAACGAACATACTAAACGGAAAACAACGCTGACAATTTGAGGTATTGCCTAATGGGGTACCTGTTATGGAAGTTGGAGTGTTTTATGGGGAACACTCGCAACTGTCCATCTTTGGGGTTTCAAATGAAATCCGGAACCAACTATCACAACACTTAAACACTTTTTGGGATTTCAGATGAGATCCAGAATAAATATTTTAATATGACTAGTGTAGGTTAAAGTCGAAACCAAATGATATCACATGATTTCTAAGGATGCTTTAAAACTTAAAGACCTCAACTTAGTACTGATGATCTGGAAAGCGAGGGGATGTTGGGTAGATCTACTGAGGGTTTGACAAACCCTGCTCCGCGGTACACAAATGTGTAGCCAACCGGCCGGGGGCCGAACGGAGTGCAATATCAGCCTGTTCTTAGTTGTGGGCATTCCCAAATGGGACACAACTGGAGGCACAAACCAACGGCAAATGCCGTACACTGTTACGTCAGCTTTCAGCCCTAGTACGACTTCCTTAGTGCATGGAAACCGGATTAGCTACCCGCGATATCGGTTGACTGCTTTAACTTTTACATAACTAGTGCATATTCAGTAAACAAACTCTTGGCAATGTTTTGCAAAACCATACTACTTATATATGTTGATACATACGATTATTGAGACCGGGCCAATGCATGTCATGCCCACCGTGAACTCACCAACCGTTAGGTTGACACTTGTGTGGTTTTCACTTTTGCAGATCGTTGAAGAGTATCCGCTGAAGGTTGGCATGGCACGTGAAGACTTAAATTTTATTAAACTTAACTTGGGAATTTAGATACAATGACTTGTTTATGTAAAGCACGGGGTTAGTGCTAAGACAATTATTTTTCCGCTGCGTATATTTTAGAAACTGTTTTTATTATTAATGCTTGGACTTTACTCTGGTTCATTTAGTATTTGTAACTAATGGTTGTGGTCCTGGTCTAGTCACGCCCCTTAACGGTACAAACTCCGTTAGTGGTTATTTGGGGGTGTGACAGATTCACTCACACCATCCCTGAAAATAATTATATGATTGTGTTGGACTTGATTGAATTGGGATTCACTCACTCCATCCCTGAAAATACCAGGTATGCAAGCAATGAATGCTTTATGCGAACATTCCTTCTTCGGCTACTCTTTTCTTTATTCAATAGCTCATTTCCTTCCAATCAGATTCCTCAGAACGTTGCCTAGAGTCTCAACTTTAATAGATTCTCTAGTCTTGCTCCTAGAGCTGGAGGTATATTTAGTAGGACGAGAGTAGCACTTTATAGTAACTTTCTTATAGTGGCTAATACTAATACTAATTCTGATTACACTCATACAACTTGATTTCTCGAAGTCATCATGAGTCTTGCTCTGCTTCTTTCTCCTTGGCCTAAAGTTTAGGAACTATCGCCGCAGCTAGTAAAGCTGTTACCAGTCTTACAACTGCCACCAGCCTTCGTCTTCTGACGTAATTGTTCATATATTGAATTCTTATTTGTACTAAATGGTTTTTTTAATCATTATGTTTATTTGTCATAGCTTTTTGTCTCTAGTGGAGAGTTAAGCAATTTACCACAATGGCGAACAATGTTTGGAATATTTATCAGGAATTGTTTTCTTGCATCTCAGATGTAGACCGTAATTTTCCTTATCACTGTTGTAAGGATTATGTGTTCTTTGTGTTATTTTTCAAAATTGACTTGTCGGGCCGATCTTATGCCGGTTTGCACAAGACAATTTTTAAGAGCATAAACGCACAGGCGTGCGATATTTTAATTGGATCCTAATTTTAGGCAATCACTTAGGCTCCTAAGGCCACATTCTATGTTTAGACTTCGATTATATATACATAATAAGTGCAATAAATGCTTATTTTGACACCTATTTTTTTTTAATTCCGTAGCTATGATAACAACATTAACTTTTGTCATAACTAACTAATGTTAAAGATATAATTTCACATAATGCAGATATTAGGAGAACAAATATGGCCTCACATAGCTCAAATTTTCAAATAAGATGCAAATAGGCAATTTGAAACATGGAACAGTTAGTCATAAGTATATAGCAAATAATCGTGTAGCAAAAATTTTCCTCTCCCACCATGAATGTATCACCATGCTAATGCTTCTTGTCTCTTTTCAATCGAGACCAATTTACCAATGCGGGTGTCGTCCTCTTATATGACTTCGCCATCTCTACTTTCTTCTTCTTGTGCTCTACTATATTCCTTGCTAACACGCAGTTTTCCTCCATTAGCACGCTTGCAACAGGTGATCTTAAACTAGAATCTACCGGCTCCTCATAAAGGTTGCATGAATTTGTGGCTAGGACCAGAAATTGATGAGAGACAAAGCTCCATATATGGTGATTATGGTGAAAATATGTTGTTGTGGTTGAATAGGGTGTAATAACTATGGTTGAAAATAATGAAGTGGTTGAACTGGTATGATTGTTGTAGGTCCGGAAAATCTACCAAGTCACGATATTTTAATCACAAACGAGTGCGGAATCCTCGTATGTGATTGATTCAAGATAGAGAAGAGAAGAAACACGAAGAATACGATGATTAAACAATAAAACACTTGATCTTTGCACACGAGTAGAACTTGTCGGGCACAAAACAGTAATCGTAAACACCTCTCTCTCGGGTTTACGATCGTGAACACCAATGGATCGTAAACACCTCTGGCTGCTCTCTCTCAATCGTAAACTAGCAACCCCCAAATGAGGAGGTCAAGTGGTCTATATATAGACCCCCATTGGGTTTACTATTGGGCCCCTTTTGGATCATAAACCCAATAGTAAACCCAAGCCCAATCATAAACTAGCCTACTAATCTAGTTAAACCCTCTAAGCCCAGCCCAACTTATTTAATATTACAAGCCTCATAATCTAGCCTCTACAATCTTCCCCTAGGCTTGTGATATTAAATGTCTTCAATCTTTGAAATTCTTCTTCTTGACTGGCTGGCATAGATGCTGATGAAGATTCTTTCCGCAGAAATCTTCATTGGGTTTCATAACGGGCACTTGGGACTTCCCCTTGATCAGCATCAGCTTAAACTTCTTGAAATGAACAAGCAATGAAATGGAGGACTCTCATTGACTTGCTTCTTGAAAGAACTGGTTCTTGCTGAATCTTCGGTAACTGTCTTAAATCTCCAAAACAATTTGAGGTTAAATTTTGAAAAACCTCTAACTGTGAAGAACTTGATTGTAGAACTTCAAACTTCATGAACTCTGACTGCTCTCTGTATCATTTTCTTTTTCAAAGATTGACTTGAAAATCTTCAGCTTCCCCTAAACACGTGAACATCTTCTTTGAAGCTCTTTTGAAGCTTTTGGAAACTTGTAAAGACGCCAACAACTTCCCCTGAACAGTTGCTTTTCAGATGGAAGTCTTGTCCGGCTGGTTCTTTAACTTTGAGCAACAGCAGCATCTTTCTATCATCAACCTGTCTGACACACATTTGAAAAAATATACTCCACCAGACATTTGATGACTGGTCTTTGAGTTAGAAGGTAATTATCATCTGTTCGGTTGATTCAAATTAACATAATTTTAACCAAAAACCCTAATATAGATTACGGGTTTTCTATAAAAACTTCCCCTGAACCCAAAGACCTCTAAAGACTTCCCCTTAGCTGATAACTTCCCCTCAGCTAAGGACTTCCCCTGAGATAATACATATTATCTTCGAGTTCCCTTCAGATACTATGTATTATGGAAGTCTTTTCATTAGATAATAAGTATCATCCTCGAGTTCCCTTCAGATAATACTTATTATCCGACCTCCTTCCCCTAAAAATTTGTCAAGATCTGACGGAGGAAGTCTTTTCCATTAGATAATAAGCATCATCCTCGAGTTCCCTTCGGATAATACTTATTATCCCATTCTCCTTCCCCTAAAAATTTGTCAAGATCTGTCGGGGGCATATTGTCATGCATTAAAACCCATGAAAAACACATTTTGACTTCTCAAATCAACCTGGCCAAGACGAAAACACACCAAAAAGAACTTAACAACTCACACACGAAAGATAAAAATAAACAAATAGTTACCAAACCAAACATGAGAAAGTTTACAAGGGATCAAACCGTATGAATCTGACTGAGGAACCCTTTTCAGCTTCAGTTACTCAACTAGTCCATGTGATTGCCGGTATGTTTGTCCGCTTTAAACTCAAACCCGTTTAATCCTAACCGAATGCGTCATGCTTAATATAGTACATTATTACCGTCATGTTTAATTGTCCCCACACCCAAGCGTACACAGCAAAACCTACCCAACCTCAGAGTTTATTGAGGATTCACAAACCCCCAACTTGAGGAACCATGCACCACGGCCATGACTACCACATATTTTCATTAACCATTAGTTGGTGATCAGGTCGGCCGCTAAGCAAGCAAAGAAGACCAACTGAGTGATTATTTTTCATTTTCTTTTCTTTTTCATTTTTTTTTCATTTCTTTTTTTTTCTTTTTCTTTTCTTTTAATTATGTGGTGTAGACATAACAGCAGAAACATGGCGTGTGAGAGAGTGAATACTAGGTATAATTACCACTCTCAACCCGTTTTTGCTGGGACTCAGTCTTTTAAACCATGCAACCTGGGATGGGAAACTAAACATATATATCTTTTAAGTTCACTTCACTTTCATTGGAGGTCATAAGTTTAGGTCGAGCCTACCTAGCATATCACCGTGGAGCTTGCCTTTCACTTCCGCCTTACGTGTGTCAGCCATCTCCAACCCGGACATTCATTTTACTTCCCCTAAACTTCTCAAAAACAAGACACAAACAATTAAAAATTGAAAAGCACACTATTTTTGAGGGGTCAACTTTTTCTTCATCTTTACATTTCTTCCCCTTGCTTTTTGATTTTTAATGTCACAATCTTGTGAACATCATTTTTCAGTTTTTTTTTTAAATAAAAAAATAAAACACACAAACACACTTAAAAGAACAAAACACAAAATTTGGAAGATATCTGGCCAAGCTAACTTTCAAAGTATTGATTTAAAAATTTTAGAAAATTGGGTTTCATGACATGCACAATGGCATTTGAAGTCAAACACATAATCAATTAACATCTTAATTGAAACTTTAATGAAATAGGTTTGACTCAAAAGACCCTTTGCTGCCTCATCATTCATACAACCAAGTTAAGAACAGTACCTTTCATGCTGATTTTGACCTTTTACCTCTCAATGAGACATACCTTCCATTTATAGATTACTTGACATGACATGAAGATACGTCTCCTAAGTTGTGCCTGGAACAATCACTTATCAACAAACAAATTAGTAATAAAAACATTAGTGATAATCCTCCTTGATCGTTCCTGCACAGAGTGAGAGATTAGTTAGCTAATAGTACCCAGGCCATTGTTTTTCTGGGTACTCCTAAGGAATCAATGAATGAAATTTCTTTTAAAAACATTCCTTTTGAAAAATCAGGAAGTTGGGATGATTCGGTTGTAGCTGCATTAGTCTTTGGTTTCCAAGTTCCAGGCGATTTAACATTTGTTTTAGTCACCTTTGGAGTTGTGACCTTAGGTATTTCAACCTTCTTCGTTTTAGATTCACTTTTCAAAACAGTTTTTGTTTTAGTCACCTTTTGAGTTGTGACTTTAGGTATTTCAACCTTCTGCATTTTAGAATTATTTTTCAAAACAGTTTTAGTTACCTTGGGAGGGGTAACTTTGGGTTTTTCAAGTTTTGATTGCTTTGAAAATGATTTCATCACCTTTTTCTGAAAATTTTGGCAACTTGGAAAGCTATTGTTTTGATTAAAAGATTTTCTTTCAGCTTTGGCAGCGCCCCAATGTTGATCAGAGGGTTTAACCTTAGGAGTAACAGTCTTCATTGCCTTAGGTTTTTCCACCTTCATGGGCTTAGACTTTACAGACTCCTGAGATGAAACCCTTTGACTTTTTGGAAAATAGGGTTCATAGGGGCGATAAAGACAATTTCTAGCAATATGACCAGCGATGCCACAATTAAAACAAGTCTGCTTCTTTAGATAGAAGTCAGACGTGTACCCATTTGTCTTTGGTGGCTGATATGGAGCTGGTTTGCCTTGTGTCTGCTTCTTTGCTTTGACTGCAGCTTCAGATTTGACTTTCTGCTGGTTTGTCGAAGCCTGTGTCGAACCTGTCTTTACTGTCTTTATGCTTCCTTGATTCTTTGACGTTGAAGCACCATTCTTGCAATTACAACAGCAACTGCATGATCCAACTGAAGAAATGGGAGACACAGCTACTCCCTTGAGTTTTTCATTCTTCACTCCAGCTGTTGGTTTCATGCTTGGATGCTTGATGGTGATCTTTGGCCTCTCAACTTTAGGTTCGCTTATCACTCCATCGGTTATACCCTTGAACTTGGAGGAGAAGGATGGTAGTTCATATCCTACATCTGGTTCTTGGTCAAACATTGATCCAGATGTCATAAAGATCTTCCCCTCAGGCCGTGTCGTCAAGATCACCTTTTCCCTTTTGACTTCGTCAATTACTTTGGAGCATGGGGTTTCAATTTTAGGGTATGGTTTCAACTCTATCCCAGCTTCATCAGACTTAGAGTTGTGACACCTGTCATATTTCTGGCACTCAGCAATCATTGTCTGATATATCCTTTACTCTCCCTTCACCATAAGTCATTTTTGTCTCATTGTCAATTTCTTCTTGAGTCATTGGTGTAGTTGTTGGATTTAAGTGTCCTGACCCGACTAAATCAAGTACCCGACCCGGTTAAGACCCGTAAGAGTTACACCGGAGGCAACGGGTATTTAAGACCGCTTACTTTGATAACCGGCAAATTCGCAGAAAGATTAAATTATGTGTTTATTAAATAGTTTAATTAATACATAATTAATCACTTGAATCAATGTTAATCATTAAGATTAATTAAGCGACGAAAACGTTAAATAAGATTAACGTATAGAACGTGGATTGACGGATTATTAGTTTGACTAATATTCGGCTAGCAACGAACATTTAAAAGGTTAAAGGTTAACTTTGGAAATTAAATGTTTTAATTGGAATTAAATTAAATCGAGGGGTTAAACGGAAACATGGTCAGTTATAAATATAACTGTTTAGGGAGACGAAAAACCTAATCCACCAAAAAAGGGTTTTTGGCCGTCGCTCTCCCTCTCTCTCACGCAACCGACGCCGACGGCACCCCGCTGCCGCCGCGCCTCTTGTTTTTCCGCCGACCCCTCGTCCGTCGCTTGCCGCCGTCCGCCGCCTCGCTAGCTACCGCCGCCCTCCGCCGCCTCGCTAGCAGCCGCTGCCGTCCACCCCGCCGTGCGCGCTCCACGCCGCCGCCGCTTTTAGCCGCCGCCGCATCCACGCCGCCGCCGCTCTTAGCCGCCGCCGCACCCACGTCGCCGACACTCTGCAGCCGCCGCCGCACGTCTCACCGCCGTGCGCCCTGCTGCCGCAGTCGCCATCACCGTCGCTAAGCCGCCGCCGCCTTGCCGGCCGCCGCACTCCCTCGCCGTCGCCGGTTCACCGCCGACAAACCCTAGCCGTGAACCACTTATTGGTGTGTTCGGCTCGTCGTCCGCAAACCCTAGTTCGCGCCCAATCCGACGTTCGGGATTTTCTCAGTGCTTGATTCACCGCGTAGTAAATCCGTGTTCGCGAGGAAAGTCAGATTCGTCAGACGAATCAATTCTGCGAAACCCTAGCGTCACCCGTTGACTTTCGGTGTCTCGAACGTCTGTTTGAATCACCGCTCAGGTATATCTAAACTCGTAATTAGTTTAGATTAAAGTACTTATTTATTTTGTAATTATTTCGCGTTTGTTTAAACGCGTCTATGGTGTTTGCGCGTTTGGTGATTGTCGAATCCTGTTGTTTTGGTTTACGCTAATTACCTGGTTTTCGCGTTAGTAAATTAATATGTTTCCGCTGCCTATTAAATTAATAGTTAATTTAATTATCTGATTTAATTTACTCGGTAATTGTTTAATAATTATTTATTGTAAATAATTATTTCTAAAAAAAAAAAAAAAAATTGCTATTACCGAGACCCGAATGCCACTGTCGTAACCCAACAGTGGTATCAGAGCCTTGATCACCACACGCAAACCCAGGCCGGTTTGTTTTAAACCGGCACACACATTCGCGAACTGGGGTTCTGAACCCGAAAGTCGCGAAATTAAATGAATCGCCTTTTAAATATGTTTAGTCGATTTGGATCCACTAAACATAATTCGATTCAACACAATTGATTGAATTATCTTTCGTGCATATTCGGCCCCATCCTATGTTATTTTGTCATGGTTTCGTTATGGTTTGGCCCATTAGGCCCATATGTTTTGTTTTGGATTGGCCCAATTTTGCTGGGTTCAAAGTTGTAATTATTTAAAATAGAATAGTTTTATTTTAATTGTTATTGCTCTCCTTCGCCTGTACGAACGAGACGAGCTTGATTCAAAGACCCGTTTTGAGATCATCGCTTTATGGGATTTTCGAAAATGGCTAGAAGTCAAAACAAGACCGACGGTTCCCAATGACACGCAGGAGCTTGTTGAAGCCAGTGGGAGCAACTAAGTCAATCAGGGAGTTTTTCTATTCTCGTGGTTGATTTACTTTTATGTCCCTTGCCCTATTTGATATTGTCATAGGCTCTGACAATATCGAAAGCCCTGCATGGCCGAATATGCACATGTGTGTTTGCTTGTTTTTGGTTGCTTGTCTTAATTGGATTAACACGCCAACTCGAAACCCAAACTTAGTTTTATCCAAAGTGAAACTAATCTTTCAATCGATTAAATGAAAGTCCTAATTTTGTTACGACTTCTCAAAATTTAAATAACCAATTTAATTCGACATTAAATTCGGATTTTTCGATAATGTAATCGAACTTCAAAAGAAATTGGTTATCGACTCGCGACACGTAGATCATTAATACTTAGGTTATTTAATTGATCATCCCGAGTGAGATAGGATTTGATAAATTTATCGTCACATTTAATATTAAAATTTGACCTAATAATCCTATCTGGTAAGCCTAAAACCGGTAGTCTATGCCATCCTATGTCAAGTCTAACTTGGAACATATTGACCGATGCATCCGTGTTGGAGTATTTCAACACCGCACGTGGTGTTTAGGGTATCTTCCAAGGTGAGCGTATTGGAGTATTTCAACACCGTACGCACACATTGACCACTTAGGACAACTACTATTTTCTTTACACGCACCTTTGGTATTGGAGTATTTCAACACCGTACCCCTGGTCGGCTTGTAGACAAAGTGGGCATGGATGGGGCTAAACGTATTTCGTTGATCCGCTCACGAAAGCCCCATAACGGGAATTGTGATAGTAGACTCACAAGAGACAATCGTTGTCCATTCAATTACATAGAAGTTTTGAAAGCACTTTACGCTGTCTGGAGAAATTGTCTAACTAATTGAATTCCCAATTCCTATTCAAGATTAGCTTGCCATCCTTGAATACGAATCAAACATCGAAACACTAAAACATTTGCCTGTTGTTTCAGATGGCTAACCGCGCAAACCAAGAGATTTTCCATCTCAAGTCTCTCCTTGAGAAGGAGAAACTAAATGGCGCCAACTTCCTTGATTGGGAAAGGAATCTGAGAATCGTCCTGAAAATGGCTAACATGGAAACCGTGTTAGATGCTGAGGTTCCTGAGGAACCTGAAGCTGACACGCAAGCGGCGCGAAACGCCCATAACACATTGCGTACAAATGCCAAAAATGTCGCATGTCTTATGTTAGCCACCATGGAATCTGAGATTCAGAAAAACATGGTTGACAGGACGGCCTTTCAGATGATCGGTGATCTGAGGGGCATGTTTGAAACTCAGGCCCGACAGGAACGCTATGACACCGTTGTGACACTTATTAGTTGTCGCATGGCCGAGGGCAGTCCTGTCAGCCCTCATGTCCTGAAGATGAAGAGTTACATCGACCGTTTAGCAAAGCTGAATTACGTCATTCCCGCCGAAATGGCGACTGACCTAATTCTTCACTCACTGTCCAGTGCCTTCACTCCTTTCCGGGTGAACTTTAACATGCATAGCATGGTAAAGTCAGTGACTGAACTTCACGGTATGCTTAAAACCGCTGAAGTTAATTTTGTTAACGGTAAGGCACCCGATGTACTCGCGATCCGATCAGGAGGCGTCAAGAAGCCTGAGGTAAAGAAGGGCAGACGTGGGAACAAGAAGAAGGGCAAGGCAGCTGTAACCAGAGCGTCTGGAAGCTCCCAGAAAAGCAAGCCGAAGGCATCCAGAGCACCACCGCCTGAACAGCGCGAGTGCTTTGAATGCCACAAGATGGGGCACTGGAGAAGAAACTGCCCAGAATACCTTGCGAAGGTGAAAAACGGAAAAGCCCAACCGGGTAATTCCTCAGGTATACACATAAGTTATGTTGTATGATGCTTCACTTATTCCTACAAAATATATGTTTGACATACTTTACATTTTGTAGGTGCATGAAGCTGAAAGGAAGCAAGCCAAGACGACGCTGAACTACCCTGCGATTGTCGCACCCTAATAAAGTTCGCGTCCTGAGTTTTGATATAAAAACAACTCTTGGTGTTTTAAAACAACTGGTCTTGTTTTGGTTTTCCCCTGGCTGTTTTCCAGGATGAACAATTTGCTTTCTCTGGATTTTGATTATGACATGTTTTGACAATGGTTGTTTTTCGAAACATTCATATTTGGTTTTAATCTACTTTGAATTTGATTCAACCTTTTGTTAGATTAAATTCAAAATCCCATAACAACATATCTTCCAACCTGGTGCACTTGATTTGATTAAGACTAGCTCAAATGCGACATGACAACTTTTGGTTATCACATCCCATTTAAGCTCTAATGTCATAAGCGTATATCGTAATAGTTACGTGACAACGCACGACGCAATTATGGTTCATAAAGTCCTGTGATTTTAAAACCATCCAGCGTCGATAATATCAAATCAAGTCGAACCGATTGAAGATCGCAGCTTCGATCTACAATCGTATGAGCATATCAATCCTCTACTTCATGTAGACGTTTGCACATATAAGTTCGAATCACCAGCTAAACAACTGCAATGGTAATCACCTGATGATTACAACATTGTAGTATGGTCACACCAATTGTGGTGCACATTACCATTAAATGTATATGCCTAGACACATCTTGGAAGTCTTAGACTACAATAGTTGTACTCACGTGTGTTTTAATTCGACAAACACTAAGTGTTCTATACGTCGATTCAACATTTCATTATGAAACTGGTAACACACAAGACTAATAACTTGCCACAACAAATCCCTTGACTTCATATAACCATGACACCCCTTCACACAACACTTGCATAACTAACTTCCAATCCCAAGACCGGAATCTTGCGAAAATGGAATTTAGAAATTACATGTCCAAAGCTAGATCTCTAAATATCTGAAGCAAAGCGACTCAAACATGTCGCTGGACTATGTAAAGCAATTCTCGCAACTAAACGGGACGAGCCAGATAAACAATGATTCGCCAACAATGGATTGTTGTGCAGCGGATCATATTGACATTCCAATTGGAGTTGGCATGTTTTTAACCTTACCTGAATAAGGAAACATCCTCTAGTGTCGGACTCCTGAGTCCGATAGAACAAATCATCATCTCGATCATCACGAGAAACTTTCAAACAATCAAAGACGAACGCATCTTCATGCTATCAAACTCTGAAAAGACTTTGACAATCGTTTTTGAACTTATGAATAAGTCATAACATATGGATATTAAGCATTCGAATTCCGTACCGCAAACTACGAATTCGAGCTTTTTCGTTCTTGAAAACGGAAATTGATTATCGCATTTCTGCGCAAAATCAGTATCCACACGGTTTGAAAGAAAGATGAAGATAGGAATGTCAATCTGCCTCAAGCAAGTGGGAGCATCGCCATAGATCCTTACTGGAATAACGATCGAGTGCCGATCTAAAGATCATTTAAATTTCTGAGATAATACGTTAAATGACACCTCAAAATTATAAGTTTCAAGATAATGTTAAGAATTGATCGTGACGTGACTGAGCAACCACACACGATCAATCTCTTGAAACAGTTCATATCATACTGAATATGATGAAGACATGAATCCAATACTTGAATATTGCATAGCATGTTGCCGTAAGAAGTTACGCCATGACCATAGATGGAAAATCACACCATCACTGCTAAGCACTGATGAAGGATTATATATGTTCGCCAACTGAGTACAAAATATATTCGTTGAACATTAATAGCCAACTTAATTGAATCTGAACTAAGAATGCTATAAAACATTCAAGGATTAATTCGACTCTATAAATAGTCGGTTAATATGCTCGCGTGATAACACAGTCATACGTGTGCTTACCAAGGGCGCTCCATTATCACAAGTTCGATTCACTTAAGAAGATTCACCGTTCATGATAAACGCTGAATCTCAAGAAACAACAGATACTGGCAATTCTAAATCGAAATTCGAGCACGTGATAGCGAACCCATAATTTCTGCGATCGGGCTAGATCTGCGAAATTGATCTACTACTCTGTACACGAATTCTGCATCACTTCGATATTCGATTTTAGTGTTGGATGTCGAACACTATCGTTTGCACCATATCATTCGACCTCCTCTAAGTTGTTAGACGAGAGTCTGAATTCTGCGTAACGCGTTCGAATTTTATACGTTTTATTATCCATGAATATTTGGTTCAATATTCTAAAAGTCCGTAGTCGATCAGACATTGCGGGAGCAACGCCTGAAGCAAGACTATTCTGACTCTGGATTCAAGGTGTTGACCTCCAGACTCACAAGGCTTCATTGTAGAATGACGTCGGGACGTAACTCGTATCAGAATGTCTTCATGGATCTTAGCATAAGACAAATCTGATTAATGGTATACTCAACAGTATCCTTAGACCTGAGATACATGAGCGACCTCCCGTTTGCCAAAGAACATTCTTTGATTGTAGCTTAACGCTGTCGCGTAACTGCCAGCCATAACGGTTACTTTTGGGAATGGATCTGAAGCTTAGTGGGAGCTGTATGTAGTCAACATGGGATTCTGTACTCTTGCATTTTTTTCAATGCAACAGTTTGACATCATGGGCCCTCTCGTTAGTTCCAAGTGTTAAGTGTAAGGCCTTACCCAAACTTACTGTGTGTTTGATTGGACCACTTCGAACAGTAAAACGAGAAATATAATGATCGAACACAAAGAGAATGCAAAGATCCATGTCTCTGTCTCGATTGATGTCACATACAGAAAGGATCTGATGACTTTACAAATACCTTAAGTCTAAACTATATCACAAGTTTAATGATATGCCTTGGTTGTTCAGACTTAAAGTGTCATGACTGGTTGGGACAATCACGTGTAGCTAGAGCACCTCTGACTGTAACTTGATTAATAGTCGCGATCAGTCCAAGTGGGAGACTGTTGGATTTAAGTGTCCTGACCCGACTAAATCAAGTACCCGACCCGGTTAAGACCCGTAAGAGTTACACCGGAGGCAACGGGTATTTAAGACCGCTTACTTTGATAACCGGCAAATTCGCAGAAAGATTAAATTATGTGTTTATTAAATAGTTTAATTAATACATAATTAATCACTTGAATCAATGTTAATCATTAAGATTAATTAAGCGACGAAAACGTTAAATAAGATTAACGTATAGAACGTGGATTGACGGATTATTAGTTTGACTAATATTCGGCTAGCAACGAACATTTAAAAGGTTAAAGGTTAACTTTGGAAATTAAATGTTTTAATTGGAATTAAATTAAATCGAGGGGTTAAACGGAAACATGGTCAGTTATAAATATAACTGTTTAGGGAGACGAAAAACCTAATCCACCAAAAAAGGGTTTTTTGGCCGTCGCTCTCCCTCTCTCTCACGCAACCGACGCCGACGGCACCCCGCTGCCGCCGCGCCTCTTGTTTTTCCGCCGACCCCTCGTCCGTCGCTTGCCGCCGTCCGCCGCCTCGCTAGCTACCGCCGCCCTCCGCCGCCTCGCTAGCAGCCGCTGCCGTCCACCCCGCCGTGCGCGCTCCACGCCGCCGCCGCTTTTAGCCGCCGCCGCATCCACGCCGCCGCCGCTCTTAGCCGCCGCCGCACCCACGTCGCCGACACTCTGCAGCCGCCGCCGCACGTCTCACCGCCGTGCGCCCTGCTGCCGCAGTCGCCATCACCGTCGCTAAGCCGCCGCCGCCTTGCCGGCCGCCGCACTCCCTCGCCGTCGCCGGTTCACCGCCGACAAACCCTAGCCGTGAACCACTTATTGGTGTGTTCGGCTCGTCGTCCGCAAACCCTAGTTCGCGCCCAATCCGACGTTCGGGATTTTCTCAGTGCTTGATTCACCGCGTAGTAAATCCGTGTTCGCGAGGAAAGTCAGATTCGTCAGACGAATCAATTCTGCGAAACCCTAGCGTCACCCGTTGACTTTCGGTGTCTCGAACGTCTGTTTGAATCACCGCTCAGGTATATCTAAACTCGTAATTAGTTTAGATTAAAGTACTTATTTATTTTGTAATTATTTCGCGTTTGTTTAAACGCGTCTATGGTGTTTGCGCGTTTGGTGATTGTCGAATCCTGTTGTTTTGGTTTACGCTAATTACCTGGTTTTCGCGTTAGTAAATTAATATGTTTCCGCTGCCTATTAAATTAATAGTTAATTTAATTATCTGATTTAATTTACTCGGTAATTGTTTAATAATTATTTATTGTAAATAATTATTTCTAAAAAAAAAAAAAAAAAATTGCTATTACCGAGACCCGAATGCCACTGTCGTAACCCAACAGTAGTTCCAACCAAGACGCTATCAATAGGAGGAGCAGCTTCTTTATAATCAGATTTGGTTCGTTCAACTTGATCCTCGCTAAGAAGTATTCCTACAATGTCTCTGGGAACTGGTGGAGGAATGATGCTGTTTGCAGACAGAGACTTATCAGACTTTTCTGACCCACACCCAGTTTTATCTTTCCCAACTTAACCAGTCACAACAGCATGTAACAATTCCTTTCCAGCATCGAGCATTCGTTTATTTCTTTCCTGATTGCAATCATACTTGACCTGCAGCTCATCAAATTTTTGTTGCAGTTCAGTTAATTTCTGTGTAAGCTCAGATATCTCAATCCTAGCCCTATCATATAAGATAGTCTTCTCCGTTGCTAGCTTCTGATATTTCTCAATGTCTCGTTTCTGAGCTTTTACCTTCTCCTCATTCTTTTGCCATCTACCCTTAAAAGAACTCCTCTCGCATTTTGTCTCAAATAATTCTATCTGATAATTTTTACGAATTTGCCTAAGTCCAGGAATTATACGAGCACAAGTGGGATTGGGACATATCTCAGTTTTGTCAACTTCATCTGTGAAATCATCTTTGTCCTCAACTATATTCTTTTCTTCAACCACTGAACTCATTATGCAGCTTCTGAAAATTTTGAAAAATTAGCAAAATCGGCAAAATCACTATTCAAAGAATAGTGTCAGAAACTTAAAACTGAAAAACGGAGGCCTTCGGAGTGGAATTTGGGGGTCCAAACAAGCTCTCTTGGATGTTAGTTGGGGGTAATTCTGGGGCTCGGTGTCACGAACGTCGTGTTCAAATTTGAGCCTCTAACTCCAAACGAGTCAAAAGTTACGCCCGTTTCCGTGAAAGTGTGAAAAAGAGACTTTTTGCCGCAAAAAGGGTTTCCGATCGTAAACCCTGTTTCCGATCGGTAACACTTGATTCCGATTGAGGCACTCGATTACGATCGAGGACACAGTTTACGAATGAGACACGGAGCAAGTCGTAAACGTGAGATCGTAAACACCGATTACGATTGAGGTTAATCGTAAACGTTGATTTCGACAGAGAGAATCGTAAACGCCGATTACGATTGATGATTCCGGTAACACAAAATCGTAAACACCAATTTACGATCAAGTATGATCGACTCTAATTTCCGGATCGTAAACACGATAAAGATGGTTGCTTGAAGTCGTAAACTTGTTTTTGATGAAGATCTTCAAGCGGAGCGGTCGTAAACACCAAGAAAACCCAGAAAAACGATCGGAAACGTGAAGAACAGCAGCAGCAGAACTCGTAAACTCAAACCCAGCCTTCAAATCTTCAAAAACCAACACTTTAACCCAGAAAACAGCTTGAATCAATATCGTGAGAACCTCGAATCAGTGATTCTTGGCTCTGATACCAATTGTAGGTCCGGAAAATCTACCAAGTCACGATATTTTAATCACAAACGAGTGCGGAATCCTCGTATGTGATTGATTCAAGATAGAGAAGAGAAGAAACACGAAGAATACAATGATTAAACAATAAAACACTTGATCTTTGCACACAAGTAGAACTTGTCGGGTACAAAACAGTAATCGTAAACACCTCTCTCTCGGGTTTACGATCGTGAACACCAATGGATCGTAAACACCTCTGGCTGCTCTCTCTCAATCGTAAACTAGCAACCCCCAAATGAGGAGGTCAAGTGGTCTATATATAGACCCCCATTGGGTTTACTATTGGGCCCCTTTTGGATCATAAACCCAATAGTAAACCCAAGCCCAATCATAAACTAGCCTGCTAATCTAGTTAAACCCTCTAAGCCCAGCCCAACTTATTTAATATTACAAGCCTCATAATCTAGCCTCTACAATTGTTGTTGATGAGACTGATGTGGTTAAGATATTAGACCAATCATATATGATTCAAATAAGTAGGGGAGTTGCTGAAATATGCAAATTGTCGATTCCTTGCAGACGTGGAAAACTGTAACTGTTAGACACATGTCGTCCATATTCGGCTTAAGAATCGTAGTGAATGATAAATATTTATGAGGTTGTCAGCTAAAATAGTGAATTGATCGTCAACCGTCACATCAGTGAAGTTGCTCATCGGTGGTAAAGTAATCACTAGTTCCAGTTGCATAGAAACTGACTTTTCCGGTCCACCTTTAATGCCTGCTTAAGCTGATGACACATAGACATGATGTGAAAGAAATTCGGAGGGGTAGTTACCAGTGTGCCCAAGCTGACATTACTTCCTTAACACGCTTTGGTGATCGTTGTGGTTGTACGACATCCTCCTTCTTTTGAGGCACTTCCTTGTTGTCTTGTGTTGTACCAATCGTTGTCTTCACTATCCCTAGTTCAACTGAAGATTTCTGAAATATCTATCACAGATGCGCGGTCAAGACTTTTGACTTCTCCTTTTTAGGTTTCTCCTCTTGGGAATATTTGTCAACGTTTGTTATCACATCAATTGCGGCCTTTGCTATTTGCAGAAGAAGACTTGCCATTTTCAAATGTTTGTGTTGGGTGCATGCTTAAAACAATGTTAGTATATAACTAGGATATCAAATTCCCAATGAAAGCCTAGGGTACAGAACCCTACTTACACAAGAATGGTCACAACTTAGAGCTTTAACACATAATGAGGAAGACTATAAGCTTTAATATGCCCACTAGGGTTCACCGAACTTTAGTGCACCTGTGGGTAGTAATGGCAGTTGGCCAGGCTGAAACTACTACCGACCTTACACTAAACTTCGATAGCTGCCTAATGCACAAATCTCAGCCTAAGTCAAGACTTAACAACGGGATTTGGTCTTATAGTCTGATCTAGGTTCAAGCTTAGGGGCTCTACAAGAACACCTAATATGCTGGAACCTGTGGCTCTGATACCAACCTGTCACACCTCGCCCGCACCACCTGTCAGGCACGGGGGAGGTGTTGTGGAAAACAGGCTGTCAATATCAGATACACGCGGAAGAAACAGAAATATGATAATATTAAACAACGGGTTGTTTATTTACAGACAGCCTACAAGTTTTACAATCACTCGATAACAATAATAAGTTTGTTTCTAGTATCTAAACAGAGTACTAGGTCGCTGGGCCCGAAGATTCTTGATAATTTTATTGAATTAAACTGCTTGATTCCCTATAGAATCACCTACTTGATGGATTCTACTGATTACCTGTAAAATTGTGAATCAACTTGTATCAACAACTATGAAGTTGTTGGTGAGCCGTACCCTGACCTGTTAGTCAATATTTCACAATGCTACTGGCACTACAGATTTTTCAGCATGAATGACAAGAATACAACCACTAAGATATAGATTACGGGGCATAACACATGCACCAACGATTCTAGCATACTAGTCATGTAGTATTTTGCACATTACATGTGATACGCATTTTGGTAACCAGTAAGCACGCATTTGTTGCACCACAATATTTATTTTGTGGGCCTAATTTGTTACATAACAAGGTAGGGATAAATACGGAACTCACTTGATTAATATGGCAAGCTCAACTTGATGGTATATTTGCAGCAATAGCGTTACTAGCAAGGCAACCTAAAACAAATATTTATAATCATTACTGTTTATAACATTTTCTGTCAATTATGTTCTTATATATTTTGTTTCTAAACTGTTGCATAATGCAATACTAATGTTGCATAATGCAATACTAAGTTTTCTGACATTCGTGATCTGCGAGTAGTGTTTAATCATATTCTGGAAAAAGTTGTGTCATGAACTGCTTCAAGTTTTATTAAACTCGAATTTTTCTGTTTTTGGAATTCTTGCATAATGCAACACTAAACATCTACAATTATTTTAGCTTTGGACTTCAAGTAAATGTCATTTAATTTACATCTTTAAATTATCCGTTAGATGTCGTGTGTTCTTTCAAAAAAAAGGGGTTTTTGTTGTGTACAAGGTTATCATATTTAATATGAGATATCAGAACATAGTATACCTTCCGGTCGGTACACGATTCAAACTCGGTTAACCGTAGATCCAAAAGTGTCTGAATCTGATGAGCAAATAGTCCATTCCGCTTAGAATTTCGTCAAGAGTAATAATTCGTGCTCCGTTTACAACTTTGACTTCGTTTGACCATATAAAAATGTTGACCAGATCTGTTCACCAAGTCGACTCGATAGACTCAGTGTCGAGTCAACTCATCTCACTTAACTCAGTCCCAAATCACCTTCAAATACATTTGAAAGCATTCCCAACACAACCACACTATCATCACCATCATTCGGAACCATTCCAGGCGGCCGGAGGCCATGGCCGCCGCCGGTCTGCCCTCTACCATCGTGAACCGCCACAACCATCATAACATCATCTATAACACCAATTTGTTTATGAATCGAACATGAAATAATAAACAGGGGATTGAAAGAGTAAAAATGAAGCTGTAACTTGAAAGAAAATGGAGGAATCGAACTCTTTCCGTCGTTGTCGCCGGAATAAAAAATCAAAAGCGGGGCGCCGCCGCCGCCAGGCGGAACCCTATCCGCCCCTACGGCTGTCTCCATTTCTGAGGTTGATCGGGACCATCTATAACGCTGGGATCGTGGTCGAGAAAAGGAGGAAGGGAGGCGGTCAGCTAGAAGCCACGACCTCCGTCGCCGCGAAAGCCGGAGAGCGGCTGTCGCCGCTGTTTCTGCCCTTCCGCGACTGAATATGAACACGAGAACCTTAAGAGTGACAACGGAAGAAGAAAAGGAGAAGAAGAGGAGTCGGAAATGGGGGCCGCTGCCGTGGAATCGCCGCACCGCCGCCGTGGCCGGCCGACTTGGCTCGCCGGAAAAACGGGGATGTCCCCCTCTTTCTCTTTGGCCCGTCGAGCACACATATGTCTGTGTGTGGTTGATTTTCAAATGAAGGGAAAAAGAAAAAGGATAAGGTCCTTTAAATTCTTAGGGATTTTTATGTGGACCATAATTAAACAACTAGTATTATAACGCGATCTCCGAATACGTTAAATACTGATTGTCATGTGAATGATTCATAATAATTCATGTCATGGCTGAATATCATAAACGCCTCATAATATTCTCGAAATGCTTAGAATGTCAGATTATAAATAATCTGATAAATGTTCGGTCAATGGGCGGTATAAAGCGTATATCCGATGCAGATCCTGTATATATCCGTTTTACGAACCGAGTACATTTTCATAACTGTAATTATCTGTGAACACTCTGAAAAATTATTTATAACTCCACAAGGTCGGTAAATCAACTTACCCGAACATTGTTTATAGTGATTGGGCTTTTGTTGGGCCACGAATTCCTTAATGGGCTTGTTGGGCCTAACTGGCTTACTGGATCCAATTTATAACCGCAAAAATTTCCCTCAAATTTTAGCGGAATTTACAAGGTGTTACAGATAACATCTGATCCATCTCCACATTGATTGCTAGATCATAGTCACCCTCCTTCTCCAAATACTTGAAGCACGGTTCTGCAAAACGAAATCCACGAGTCTTGAAGTGGTCAACCCTGGCCTCAACCACTGCTCTGCTCTGAGAAGCTGCTTCTAGACGTCGGATGTTGTTTCTCAACACCGTGATAATCTCCTCTGTCCGACGTAGTTGGCCCCTAATGAGGGCTTCAACTTTTTCCATTATCTCATAATCAGGCATCCGGGGGACTGGAGTATACGAAATCGAATTTACCATTCTCATAACAAAAGTATCCTCTTCCCGAGGAATCTGATTGACTGTTGAAGAAGAAGACGACATTGCTGCGCCCAGTGATAAAGCTTTTCGGTGTTTGATGTGGAAAATTAAAAGATATGGTGAAGATATGGGTGTACTTATGATAAACGATATATCATATAGCTTTTTGTAGCTATGATCATTACCTAGGTTATTAGAGAAACCAACAAAAGTCGGCACGTCCTTTCATATATCCACACGTCTCCCCACAACCCGATCAAATCACCTATTTACATTTAAATATTAATTAAATTAATTAAAATCAATTATTTATATATCTCGATCCGGTTTCCCACGTTAACTTGGTTTAGTTTCCCGCAAATTGAATTCCTATGTCTATTTGAGATTCTCATCCTATAAATAAACGATGAGAAAGAGAATTAATAACCCTACTTTTCCTCCCCCAAAAAATCACAATTTCAGTTTCCATGGCCAGCCATCACACTTTCACATCCTTCCCCAAATACGAAACCACAGAAGATGCAACCGATGCTTGCAAAGAGTATCAACAAGCCAAGTACGTGGACGATGGCTTGATCGCCGCTGATATGGACGCCATCACCTACAAACAGCAGAAAATTACGGAGGAGATGGAGGACCTCCTAAAACATGTTCGTTTGAGTGAGATCCTGTACTGCAGTAGCCCCTCGATTGTCCACCGTCTTACTATGATCCAACAAGAAAACAAACTTCTGCAATCAAGGCTGAAGGAAATCGGTCCAACCATCATCAAGAACCGTCCAAAGAAGAAAGAATTTGCTATGAGGGCTGATGCTTTCTGAAAATAGTCTAGGTGTTGATGGTTTTAATTTGTGTTTTTTTTTTTGTAATGAACTAATGAATGTTATGAAGTACCAAAAATTATTAATGAATTAATGTTTTCTGATTTTACCTGTTTAGTGTATGTTATGAAGTACCAAAATTATTAGATGTTTTTGTATTTAACGTTTTATTGATCAAGTTGGGATGGTTATCCATATAATGGCTTAAAATTTAGTTCACAGAAAACATAAAAAAATTGTAGGGATCTGGGGTTCGAACCATATTCATACTTATAAGTTATTATTGTATATTGAGAGTACAGGTTAAAGATTTGGTTATTGAAATACATTTCGTTTTCAGGGGCTAGCCCAGCGAGTTGGTCTTTTGATTTTCTTTGAAAGGTTGTGAGTTCGATCCTTGGCAAATGCCAACACCATATAAATATTTTTTTACATGTCTAATATCATGAAATATGACCAAAAAAAAACTTATAGTCACATATATTTTTTATTTAGCATGACTAGAATTTATCTTTATTCACAATTAAAATTCTCATAAAATGAAAGATGTGACCAAATTACACTTATGGTAACATATTTTATTCATTTATCATGATCAAAATTAGTCTTTAATAACTCACTAAATTGTCATAAAATAAATATGACCAAATAATACTTATAGTCACAAATCTTGTTTTTCATTTACCATGACTAGAACTCATCTATAGTCACACATCAAATTTTATAATATCATGAAATATGACCCAAAAAAACTTATAGTCACATATATTTTTTTTTAGCATGACTATAATTTATCATTAGTCACAATTAAAATTCTCAGAAAATGAAAGATGTGACCAAATTACACTTATGGTAACATATTTATTCATTTATCATGACCAAAATTAATCTTTAATAACTCATCAAATTGTAATAAAATTAAATATGACCAAATAATACTTTTAGTCACAAATCTTGTTTTTCATTTACCATGACTAGAACTCATCTATAGTCACACATCAAATTTTCTTATATCATGAAATATGACCAAAAAAACTTATAGTCACATATATTTTTTATTTAGCATGACTAGAATTTATCTTTAGTCACAAGTAAATTCTCATAAAATGAAAGATGTAACCAAATTACACTTATGGTAACATATTTTATTCATTATAACATGACAAAAATATACTTATAGTCACACATACACAAATAAAACTGTGACCATAAAATATTTAGACTGGAATTTTTAGTCACACCTAAGAAAATGAAATATGACCATATGATACTTATAGTCACATGTATGTCCAATTATTGTGACGAGTATATATCTTCAATCACACATCCAAATTTGAAATGTGACCATAAATTGTAACTTATAGTCACACCAATAACTAATTGTCACCAAAAAATGTTTAACTTACTGTCACACTCAAAAGTAACGTGTCAGTATATATTACATTAAGCCACATTTAATTATATAAACAATTTCTTCGTGTGACCATATATGTATCTATAGTCACTTGTAAATATTATCAGAATAAGAGTCGCAATTGGTTACATTTGGTCACATTGTTTGAAATGTGACTAGTAATTGTCACACATGTAATGTAAAAGTGTGACCATATGAACTGATCACGCTTGCAATGGTCAAACAAATTGATCTTAAATGTCACCGAAACATGTCTAGAAAATTAAAAACGAACTACGGTCACACTTTTAATCGAAAGTGTCACAGGGTCGAAACGTGAAAAGTGTGATCGTATGTCATATTTGTACTAGTGCCTCCATATCCAAGAAAGTTTCTACCAAGCTTTCAAACCCAAAATACCAAACTGACAACTTCACCCCAATCATTCCTTTCAAAGAGAAACATGCTCCTGTCATAGACTTTTTAAATATCTTTCCACCATCTCCTCCCGTTAGCGTAACACCTGAAGCTATGAAGCCACCAACTCAAAAATCCCTACCACCTCTTACCAATATAGAACCCTCAACCACCACTGCTCCTACACCTCCACTCAAACCAACTGATGTTCAAACTGGTCCCTCTTCTCCATCATCAAAAGGGAAAGCCCCTGCTGTGTAAGAATTAGAAAGTGATTCCGATGATGAGAAGAAGAACAAGAGAAAGTTGATGTATGCTAAAAGGAAGAAAGATCAAAGGGCCACCCAGAAAGAACAAAATTGTTGGGAGGAAAGCTAATGAAGATAACTTTGATTTCACCTTCCAACTAGCAGATGGCACATCCAAAGTAGTAAATGCTCATCAGGCTACTAGACTTTATTCTACACTTCAAATGACAGATATAATTTTGAAGCTTAGAGATATTCTGAATCCAACAAGAGCAGAGCATCTGTTGAGAATTCGCATAGAACCAACAGTGCCAGTGAGATAAAGTTTATTATTTGGGAAGAAGATGAGAAGCTATTCTATGAGCACAGAGCTGATGGCACCTTCACTGCCCATGAATCCATCTCAGTTCAAAGTGAATGGAGTGAAAGAGATTGGGAAACTTTCAAACATGTGAAAGTGACCAAACTAACACGAATGAGCTTTCTCAAAGTTTGGATGCCATCATCAAGTCCTTGGATAAGTAGGTCAAGGAGAAGAACTTCTTTACAGAGTCAATTTTTTGGACATAGACTTCGAAGATGAAGAATAATTTGACAGTATCAGCTTAGGGGATATTGTAAGGAATATTACTTTGGTGATTTCCGGCTGAAAGCCAATTTTGAGTTGTTCCGGATGAAGTTGAAGTTCGAGCGGAACATGCAGTTCAACCGGAAGAAGCAAATTTTGTCTTATAGTGAATATTCTGGGTGAACTCTATTATCCACCAGATAATGTGTTCAACCGAACTTTTCTAGAGAAGTCTTTTCAGCTGTCTAATCCTCCAAAAGCTTCCTGTTGCTTCTAAATATACCAAAGCCGCTCTCCTAAAGAATAATGTTGCTGATCACACGCAAGATATCACATCTGTCAAAGTTTATTCTTTTGGTAGTAGTATTTGACTTTTTGTTTAACGGTTTAGATTAGATCGTTTGAGATCAGTGGTTGTCATTGATCTCATCTGCACTATATATAGCTTAGTTAGCTCTTTGTTTACACATGGTTCTCGATGACCTTGTAATAGTGTAACTTTGATTTAATGCAAATAGTGCCGAGTAATTTATACTTTGTTGTTACTATCTTTATGCAATCAAACACGTACATTGTACTAGTGAACTAAATTATGCTTAAGTAAAGTGTAATATAATTTCATTCCGCAAGGTTATATTTACTGGTAGAGGGTTTCTTGTTAAGTTAAATCTGATTAACACCGATCCTTCAAGTGGTATCAGAGCTGTGGCTCTTACTTTGAAGACTTAGGAGCTGTTTGATAACCTCTTACCGGGTCTGGTAGGAGCTGCCCACGAACCCGGTAAGTGATCCGCTCGTTTGATATCTTAGAAACATGTGCTGACCGAGTCAGCCCTTCCCTGACCGAGTCCCTCCTTTTACCAGCACTGACCGAGTCTTTTTTTCATGCTCCTTTCTAGTCACGCACCCCAAAGAACAAGAAAAGGAGAAAAACTAGTTTCTTCCTCCAGCCATCGACGCAGGCGTACATTCTCGTCGCCGATGAGCTATCGGAAACGGGGTCGAACCACCATCCGGTCGTCCCTAACCTCTCGCCGCCGATGAGTTATGGTCGGAACCCTAGGCGACGTTACAACCGTCGCACTTGAGAAGAGAAAAGGGGAAAATGGAGCTGAGGGTTCGATTGAGCATGAGAGAGTAGAAACGAGGCAAGTAGTCACGAGATAACCGTCATCGGCCACGCCGGAGGCCGGCCAAAAACTCGCCGGAGGTCGCCTGAAGTTGACGGTCGGAGGTCGCTTTCTCCTTCCCGATCTATCTCTCTGGTGGGTGTATTTGCTTATGGATTAAAATGAAAATAAAGGGGCTTTAATCGCTTTTTTATATGTAGGGTCAAATATTGTTATTTTAATTTATTTTTTATAAAATATTTTTAATATATTAAAAACAAATAGCTATATACATTTTTCAGTCAGCTCTTACCCGGTCAACAATTATCAAACAGTCAAGTTTCAGACAAAACTTCTTACTCAATCAGCTCTTATTCAAACAGCTCTTACTCAGTCAGCTCTTACCCAGTCAGTAACTATCAAACAGCCCCTTACAGTGATTCAAAGTTGATACTCTACTAGTTTACTTTACAAGCTTTGTTTTCTTCTTTCAAAAGTTTTTCAAAAATGACTGAACTCAGTTTAGGATCTTCAAACGGCAGCACTAATAAACCACCAATGTTCACTCCTGATGACTTTGACACTTGGAAACTCAGGATGGAAGATTTTGTTAGGAGCCTAGATCGCCGTATATGGAAGTCCTTGACTGAAGGTCCATACAGTCCCATGGTTTAATCAGCTGATGGTGCAGAAGTTAAAATTCCAAAACCTCTAGTCAAATACACAGAGATTGACTATGTTGCTCTTGAATTTTACTACAAAGCATATTGGACTCTACAGGTTGCACTTCGCAACTCCATCTTAAATGGGTTGAAGGGATATAAGACTGCATATAGCCTGTGGAATGCTTTGAGTGAAATGTATGAAGGAACTAGTGAAGTTAAGGAAAACAAGAAAGATGTTTTGAAACAAAAATATGAAAATTTCACTTTCAAATCTGGTGAAGCCATGACTAACCAGTATCTGAGATTTGTTTCTTTACTTGATGAACTGCAAAAAGTAGATGTAAAACTAGAACAAGTTGATGCAAATAGAAAATGTCTACGTTCTCTGCCTTTAATGTGGACAGTTTACACTGTTAGCATCAGAGAATGTAAAGATCTGAAAAAGATGAAGCTTAGTGACCTTCATGGTGTACTTAGTGCATATGAAATGGAACTAAATCTCAAGCAAACCTCATTTTCTGAATCAACTCAGACTCAGTTGCAATCAACTGCTCTAGTCACTACTGATTTTCATAACCAAAGATCTTCAAACTCATCCTCCTATCAGTCGCCTATAGTCAGTTGCAATCAACTGAGACACTAAGGTGTCAAGAGAGCTCTTCAAACTTGTTTGACAACTCTCATAATGCTTATGTAGCAACTGACTCATACCAAGGCTTCATTCGTGAAGACTTAGAAGAGATGGACATTTTAACCCAACTTTCTATGGTGTCTGTTAGAGCCAAACGATAAAGGAGCAAAAGGTGCTCACATTGGCTTAGATAAAAGCAAGGTGAAATGTTACAACTATCACCAACTTGGACACTTTGCAAGAGAGTGCTCACAACCAAGAAGAGAAGGACAGAACCAAGGCCATGTTCAAATGAAGAACCATGGTGGAAACAACCACAATAACTCAAACAACAACTCTGCTCACAGTTCTGGTTAGCAACTTACCCCACCAAAACCAACCGGAAGTCAAAACCATCAAAATGTTGTTGCTACTGTAGCAAATCAAACTGAATGTGTAGAATAGGAAGACTTCATAGCTGAGTTTGAGCCAATTAATCATGTTTTGATGGCCAAAGAAGACTCCACTTCAGATAAGGTAACCCTATTCCTGAAGAAGTTTTAGAAAATATATGCAGTCCTGCATGCATTGAACAAGTGACAAAGTACAGAAATCACAACACTAATCTAATTAATGAAGTTTTAAATCTGAATGAGTTAAAGGAATGTTTTAGAAAAACTGAGTCATCTTACATTGCTAAAATTGCAAATTTGGACAAAGAGTTTGAACAACTAAAACTAACCAACTCAAATCTTGGAACACAGCTTGATGATTTACTGTCTAAACTCAAAAATTCAAGAAAAGAAACCAAAGATGTTAAGGCTGAGGTTGACACTCTTGAAATCAAACTGAAAGATGCTTTTTCACTTGTGATAATTTTCAAACTACAAACAAAAAGGCTGAAAAGTTATGGTTGGGAGGGATGTATGGTAAAGCTGGTGTTGGTTACAACAATGTTGAACCACCCATTGAGTACTCACATGTAATTACACCAATTGAAGCTTTGAAAACAGTCTGCAAAGTTAGTCTTACTGTTGATGACACCTCATCTCAGTCAAGCAATAAAAAATCTGTTGCAACAAAGAAAGCTGAAGTCACTGATGCAAGCATATCTGCATCAAATGACCAATCAAGGATTTTAAAACCATCAATTGCTGTACCACCCCCCAACTATCTATGAACCAAAAGATTCAAAAGGTGGAGGAAAACAACCTGAACAACCCAAGGGAAGTCAAACTCAAAGACTTGGTCAACTTACTTACAAATAGGTAACCAAAAGTGAGTCCCCTAGGAAAAGTGAGTTTTATGAAACCAGAGTTCTTGAATGCATGTTTTGTGGTGAACAAGGACACTTAGCTGCTACGTGTCAATTCAATCCTTTGAGAGAAACTAAATCTCTTTCAAAACCAACATCTGTTCAAATGCCAAAAGTCGAATTTTCAAAGAAACTCACTGGTCAAACTTCTCAGTGAAGAGTCAAACAATGAGGTACTTTGGATCTAACAGAGTGTTAATCGACAATGAAAGAAATGGTAGTTTTACAGTTTTGAAACAAAATTAGTTTTCGGCCGAAGTTCAAGCGAAACGATTTTTCGCTCGAACTCATGTTCAACAGGAAAACAGAAATCAACCCAGATCAGCCACTAATCCCAAGAAGAGACCAAATGTCCACTTTTTGATGGGTTTGAACATTTTAAAGCTCGAGGAAGAAGAAACCCCTCAAGAGGAAAGACCACCTCTAGAGAAAACTTTTCAAAAGGCAGAAAATCTAACCAACCGGAATTTGCTACTAGTTCAAGTGGAAGTCATTCTATTCCACTTCAGGGTGAAAACTTTAAACAAAACAATCATTTTTCACAAAGATTTTCAAAATCACTTGAAAGATCTAAATTGGTCAACCATGTCCACAACTCAAAAAGTGAGATGCCTAGGAAAATGACCAGTAAGCAAAGAAAATTCAGGGAATACTGGGAAAGAAAAATTGCTGAGAGAAGAAGTAACAAAAGTGAGAGGTTCAATCAAACAAGTACTCAATATGAAACTTGAACCTTGATAATGATGTTCTGCTCACAAAAGCTCCAGTTTTAAATACTCCAGTACTCGAAGTATAATGATGCTTATGGTAGATCCAAGACCACTCAGGCTTGGGTCCCCTATAGAAATTGATAAATTCTGATATGTGCAGGTGCAAAATAAAGGCCAACATAGCCTATGGGTAGTAGACAGTGGGTGCACTTGCCATATGACAGGGAATAAGCACATACTGGAAAACACAAAAAGAATCAATGGAGGACCAGTTTCCTTTAGAAGCACAAAGGGGCATATCTCAGAACAAGGAGATGAGAGTAATGGGCTGGTAAGCTTTGATATAGTTAATTTTGTTGATACACTGAATTTTAATCTTCTTATTGATACATGAGAACACATTGATGGATTATGATCCTGTTACATTGAGCCCCCACTATTTACCGGAAGCAGGAGTGCTGATGAGATTCATACAGAAAGGGCTGATGCTGCCCATGAGTCCCTACTGGACCTTGGTGCTAGTAGTAACATCAATAAGACCCAATATGTGGCAATCTTCTCTGAATCAACACCTAAGGAACCTTCATTGGAACCAAGGGTTGCTGAGACAGATGAGGAGAATCTCGGGTGCCAAGAAGCCATGGGTACCAGGATTGATCAATCTAGGATTGATAACTTGGTTTCGTTCAGGGGATACTGGTAAAAATCTAGTTGAGGACAGTTATACAGTACTACACGAATTTACGAACTTGTACAAATCTCTCAAAAAACAGGTTTACTCACTCAATGTCACTGTTGCATCATGGGTTCAAGTTGTTCCTATTCAGGCTGAAGTAGGTCCTTCAAACCCAAACATATCTGAAGCTGATACTGTAAAATTTGGGGAGAAGCTTATCTCAACACCTGCCATTCATGAAATTGAAGAACAAGAAAGGATACCGGCTGAAGTAAGAGCCACTGCCTGTAGAATTGCTGATGTTCACCTTTCTCAGTTGAAGAAAGTTGGGTGAATATGAAGAGTAGCCAACTGATTGCTATCTCACCATTTGAAGACCCCAACATCACTGAATTGGTACAATCTTCCATGCGCATTGCTGGTGCTCTCCCTGAGCATATAAACATGATCATAAGGCTATATAAAGATGTGATTTTTCTGGCTAAAAGAGCCTCCACCAGCAAAGCAACAGTAGAACATGTTGAAGCAGAAGATAGCACTGGAACTGCAGTTGTAGGAACTGCTACTGAAGGAGGAGATGAAAATGTGTTAGGAGAAGGAGAAGGTACATAGGTTATTGAGTTGACTGATAAAGAACCTGAGGTCACAAAACCACCGGTGGTGACTGAAGTTCAATCTGAAGTTTCAAGCTGAAGTTCAACCGGAAGTCCAACCTGAAACTCAAGTCGAGGTAATTGAAATCGATAAGAATACACCTGACCCTGTGTTTGGCAAGAATAACTCTATTTTTGGGACTAATCAGTTCCTAGTGGTTCAATCGGTTGATCAGCCAAGGGATGACATTGAAGATGTTGCTAAAACCCTAGTGGCTATGAGGAGTGAAGAGCAAGTTCAACCTGAAAATGTTCTAACTATTCAGCAGGTTGTTCAAACTCCAGAATCAGAGGCTTTAAATAAAATGGTGGACGATGCCAGGATCCAACACCGATCGTGTAATATTCTCAACCAATTCGCCCAAACTCCGATTAAATTCCCAAAACCCACCTTGAAAATCACTCCAATTGTTCGCCGACGGCACGTCGATGGTGCAATTCCAAGCATCGGTTACAGGGTCAACAACTTCTTGAAAAAAAATGTAATTGTCATACCGAACGAAACATCCGTCAAGGAAAACTCGGTCGAGGGTGCGACGGAGGCAGCCGGGGACGGTTGTGCGGCTGACGGCGTAGCAAACGAGGCAATCTGGTGTGGGAGGGGGTTTCCATTGCTTTTATGAATGTGTGGATGAAGGTTATGGTGGTTACTTTGGCACCGTCGCATGTGAGGTTGTCGGCGGAGGTTACAGTTGTTGTTTGGATTTGGTATGCATTTGTTTTGGATTTGTTTTGGGTTTCTATGTTTTATGAGCTACCGTTACCACATTCTCCGCCTCCCCAATCATCAGATTTGCCCAGATCTTATCATAAGTATTGCTGTAGATGACGGAGAAAAAGACGAGAAGTTATTGTCGCGGAGAAAGAAAATGAGTCACCGGAAATTCAAGATTCAAAGCTAAGGGGAGGAATTATTTACATGATTACATATTTTAAATGTGAGATTATTGTTTGCCAGCCGCCCAAAACTTAACTTAAAATTATTAAAATCCAATTTTTCAGTTTAAAATTTAAAAACGATCCAACCCTAATTATGTTAAATTTTGACAGTTTGAACTGCGGAGAGACCAATTTAAAATAATAAATCCAAAGCACTGCCGTCAAGTTGGTGACGAGTATTTATGGGCCCGTCTCGACTCAGCCTCTAACATGTGGTCTACATCTCCTTCCCTCTATCAAAA
Source organism: Deinandra increscens subsp. villosa (assembly GCA_039602395.1). Classification (NCBI taxonomy): domain Eukaryota; kingdom Viridiplantae; phylum Streptophyta; class Magnoliopsida; order Asterales; family Asteraceae; genus Deinandra; species Deinandra increscens. The sequence continues at coordinate 18,507 of JBCNJP010001158.1, read as the reverse complement.
ACAACTATGGACAGACCAATATAAAACCAGCAACATGCGGTCTACATCCCCTCCCCTATCACCGCCTTTTCTTCCCTATACATACCCTTCTCTCTCTTTTCTCCTTTTTCTCAAATTCCCCCCTTCAATCCAATCAACCCCCAAGGTTCCCTCCTCTCCCATGGCGGCAGCAACTATTGCCGTCCCCTGCAGTTCAAGACCCTTCCTTACAGCTCAAACGCGCCATAAACCCACATCACTATCTTCCCAATTCCCCTTATCTTTCAAAAACTTCGACCCAATCGCTCGGTTACGGTTAAGACGAACACATACCTTGACGGTCTGTTTCGTCGCCCGAGACCACAAGTTTGAAGACAAAATTGTTGAAAATAATCCTCCCCCTAGCATTAGCGGGGGCGAGGAGTCATTACCGGAAGTGGAAGTGATAATTCCGGTGGTGCTGGATACTAAACGTCTGCTTGAGGATAAAATGGCGAGGAAGAAATCCGAACGGTTTACTTACCTTGTTGCAGCTATTATGTCTACCCTTGGAATTACTTCAATGGCGGTTATGGCTGTTTATTACCGGTTTTCATGGCAAATGGAGGTATGATTTGTTATAAGGTTATAATAATCGGAGTTCAATTTTGGGGGAAACTAAATCGATTGTTACAGGGTGGAGAGATTCCTTATGTGGAGATGTTTGGTACATTTGCTCTCTCTGTTGGTGCTGCGGTACCCACTCATCTCTGTTTCTCTCTCTCTCTCTCTCTCTCTCTCTCTATATATATATATATATATATATATATATATAATATGTATATGTATGTATATTTGTGGTTGAGATTAGGGTTTATAATACAGGTAGGAATGGAGTATTGGGCGAGATGGGCGCATGAAGCGCTGTGGCATGCTTCTTTGTGGCACATGCATGAGGTAATGAGCAAATCTCAAACCTGCAAATCGGGTAGATTTGTCTTTGACTTAAAAATTGGTGATGTTGAATTTTGAATTAGTTTTTCATTTGTTTGTTCCAACTGTTTGTTAAATTAATTTGGATTCACATGGAAATTGAGGTCAAATTATACGATTCCCCCAATCAAAGGATCCAATTCTGCAAATTAATTAATTAATTAATTAAGTAAGTAATTAAAAGATTTGATTGTGATGCTTGTTGCAGTCGCACCATAAACCACGAGAAGGTCCGTTTGAGCTGAACGATGTGTTCGCCATCATAAACGCGGTTCCGGCAATTGCGTTGCTCAACTATGGTTTCTTCCACAAAGGCATAGTTCCTGGTCTCTGTTTCGGTGCGGTAAGTTTCTCAACCCTGTCACTTGTGGAGTCCCTCGAATGAATCCGGGTGTTTGGCTGCAATATGTTTCTTGGGGTGGGAATTTCTAACACCAACACTACACTAACACAAGATTCATAGGTTTGATTTAGTATGAAAGGATTTGGGTCAAACTATGAGATAAAAATAAACATAAGATTTTGTAATTAGAATTTAATTTTTCTATATACATTCTAACTTTTTGTTATGAAATTGAAACTTCAGAAAAAACAAACATAAGATTTTATAATTAAAATTGCAACTTTAAAGCTTAATATGTCGAAAGCTAAAAAAAATATTCAGGTTTTACTCTTACGTTTGGGTCAAACTACAAATATTTGGAAGTTCATATGTTAGACATGATTTCCGGGTTTATAACAGGCATTTAGCCCATAAAACGACCTGTTAATAAATTGTTGTCAATAAAATACGAATTTTGTCTAGGTTTCAAAATTGACACATGATACAACATAGGATCGTGAAAAAACCAAAAAGTCATAGAATTAAAGAGTGGTGGTGGTTTAAGCGCAGGGGCTAGGGATCACGGTGTTCGGAATGGCGTATATGTTCGTCCACGACGGCCTGGTTCACAAAAGATTCCAAGTGGGTCCCATCGCAAACGTTCCCTACCTTCGGAGGGTTGCAGCCGCCCATCAGGTAACAAACATGTGACCACCATTCCTTCACGTACCTTCATTCATACCCCTCAAAATAACATATATTAATATAGATATGTGATAATGATTTTTTTTTTGTTAAAAATATCTTTTATTATTGATCAATTATAAGTATAAATAAATATCCCTGGAAACTAATATATTCATTTATAAAACTGAACCAAGCTAAATTTGACTAGAGGGATGCCCGCATGATACGGCGATGAGTATAATACACTAAGACGGACACTGGTAAATCGTTTGAACAATTAAATGATAAAATATCATATAAATTCAAAACTTGAATAACAATTTATATAATAAATTAAATATATAGTTCTATATATAATAAAAACGGATTTTAAGAATTTAGTTAAACATGAAATTAGTTGTTATATAATTATATTTTTTAAAGCAATTTCACTATTAATTGATTTATTTAGTTATATTTTTTTTATATTTAATCACATAATTGGCAACTATAGTTTTATCCCTTGAACTCTTAATAAAAACTAATATATAAATAATAGTGTCCTTCTGAAATGTATTATAATAGAGTTGTTATATAGACACCCAAGGTTTTACTAAATTCACCCATTTCCTACGATCGTTTTGGTTGAAACTGTCGTTTCAAGGTCGTTTCAGTTGAAACGGCCGCCACGTGTCGCGACGACGAAACCTTAAAATTCAGGGGGCCCCCTTTATATTGACCGTTTCAAGGTCGTTTTGGTTCAAACTGTCGTTTCAAGGTCGTTTCACTTAAAACGACCGTTTGGTTTTGGTGTTTTTAATAAAATCCTCGGGTGGATATAGCAGGAGCCTTATAATATAGTATAAATATGTTAGTTTTTTAATAATAATAATAAGGGTTTAAGACGTATGATTCGGACGGTCTAATTAACTAAGAATTTTGGGCGTCTCAGTTGCATCACACGGAGAAATTTAACGGAGTTCCTTATGGCTTGTTCTTGGGACCTAAGGTGCATTTCCTCTCTATTCTATTATTCTCTAAAATTAAAGGAATAAACTAACTAATGGAATTTTGGTTTATCAACTTTTTGTTATGCAGGAGCTCGAAGAAGTGGGAGGGATGGAGGAATTGGAGAAGGAGATTCAAAGAAGAATCAAATTGTATAATAAATGAAGTTATGTATATAAAATAAATTTAATTTATATCCAAATATTATGTTATTAAGCGTAGGAAACTAAAAAAAAGGAAAAAGGAAGGACGGGATTTTGGAAGAAAAGGTAGGTTTCACATTGTTGTGTTATACCCAATTTTACTTAAATTAAGGGCTTGTAGCCATTTATAGTGTAAATAGCGGTTTTCTCCCATAAGGTTGAGGGTTTATAATAGATTTAAATTTATGACTAATGACTATGAGTTTGTACTTTTATTAAAATCAGATTCTATTTTAATTTAGTCCTAGCCTGAAGTTTGAATTGATGTAGCAGAAAAAGACTTTTGCATGCTATTGATTTATGGTTTCAACGAGATGTTAAACTCCGTGATAATATTTAAAATAAACCAATTTTGGAGGAAACCCACGTGAGTCTGTCTTAAACATAGATACATAGGAGAACAAGAAGTGTATTCTTGAAGAATGTTTGTTGTGTCTTACAAGAGAACATTTACACTATTTATAGCGGGTTTACAAGACAAGAATGGAAACAAGACAGCTATACTACAGGCTGGCTGTGTATGAGCAGCAGAGCATGCCCATAAATCCTTAAATCACCATTAATTTTAATTATTTTCTGTTTTAACACCCCCCCCCCCCCCTCACATTGAGAAGTGGGGTCACCAATGCTCAACTTGGCAAAGCAATTGTTGAAGACCTTCCCATTGGCAGCTTTTGTTAGGATATCGACAAGTTGTTTGTTAGATTTGATAAATGGGAGCTCTATTATGCCAACGTCTAGTTTTTCCCTTATGAAGTGTCGATCAACCTCCATGTGCTTGGTTCTGTCATGTTGCACCGGGTTCTCTGAGATTTGAATTGCAGCTTTATTGTCACACATGAGCTTGATTGTTTTGGTTGGAGTAAAGGCGAGTTCTGTGAGTAGTTTTCTTATCCACAGAATCTCAGCTACCCCCTTGCCACTCCTCAAAATTTAGCTTCAGCACTGGACAAGGCAACTACTTTTTGTTTCTTGCTTCTCTATGTGACTAGGTTTCCGCCTGCAAATGTAAAATATCCGAAAGTAGACCTTCTATCTCCTTTGTCTCCAGCCCAGTCTACATCGGTGTATGCTTGAATTTCAAGGTGTGTGTTAGGTTTAAAGAGAACCCCATGGCCAGCGGTGCTCTTAAGGTACCTGATGATCCGAATAACCGCTTACATGTGAGTTACTTGAGGTTGGTGCATGAATTTTCTCACTACCCTAATTGTGTAGGCTATGTCAGGTCTGGGGTGGGAGAGGTAGATAAGTTTTCCAACCATTCTTTGGTATTGTTCCTGTTGGATATATGGTGTCCTGACCCGACAAATTAACGAACCCGACCGATATTGACCCGTAAGAGTTACACCCGGGTCAACGGACTATTATATCTAATTAATTGTTAATTAGAAATAAACGAACTAAATGGTGAATTAAATAAATATTAACTATTTATTTAAATCGACAAAATCTATCGGTTCAAAATACTCGGTAATTAAAAGACGAACCGATCAGTTGTTACCGGATTAACAGACTGATCGGTCGGTGGACTAAAGGAGATCGCGACCGGGCCCAGTCCGTCTGGCCCCGGTCCGCGAATTTTATATTAAATGAGAGGAGGGAGAAGGATTGGAAATCAAGTCACTCGAAACCCTAATCTCCTCCCTCTTTCTCTCCCTGCGCCGTAGCCGCCGAAGCCGGCTCCACCGCCGCCGTCACACCACCGTGCGCCACCTCCACCACGTCCATCGCGATCCTCTCGTAAACCCCGATGGACCCTCGTCTTGCCAGTATCTATGCCCGTCTCGAGAGCGAAGCCGTCTCAGCCCGAGCCGAAGCCGCAGCCCGAGCCGAAGCCGAAGCCGCAGCCCGAGCCGCCGCCGCAGCTCAAGCCGCCGCCGCTGCCGCTCAAGCGCCGCCGCGCGACCACCGACCGGTGGTTCTCGCGCTGCCGGCGCAGCCGAGACCACCGCGTCCGGTCGCGTCGTCGTGGCCGGCGCCCCTCTACCCGTCCGCCGCCGCCGCCGCCTCTCCTCCGATCTCCGGCGAGTCGTTCGTCGTGGGATCGGTCCCGGTGGGCATTCCGACGGAGAAGATTTTGTCACCACCACCGGTGGTATCCCTACCACCGCCGCCGCCACTACCGCCGCCGCCGCCTGTCGCCGCCGCCGTCGATGATCTGTCTCGAAGGTTCGAGTCAGACGTCTCAGTTCGTCCTAGCGCGAGCCCGTTGAATCCGGGTGTCTCGAGCGGTTGCTCGGATCCCGCCAAGGTATATCTAATTTATTAGATATTTAATTATTTATTTACTTTAAATAAATATATTTTTTCTGTGTTTGTCGTGTTTCGGTGATTGATCCTGTTACGGTAGCATCCGCGTTTTAATTGTTTCCGCTGCCAAATTAATTGAGAATTAATTAAATTAATAAATCGGTTTTAATAAAATTAAAATCGGTAACCCGGATCCCACTGTAAATCCAACAGTGGTATCAGAGCCATTATCACCGCGCGCAAACCAGAACCGGTCTTTTCGCGACCGGTAGTTCGCAATTTCGACTTAAATCCAAATTGCGAATTAGAATTAATTAATTTATTTATTTTAATTCTATACATTATATTGTGTGTTACGGCCGACCCCTCCATGTTTTGTAATCATGTGTGTATGGTTTTGGCGTGTTTAGTCTTTCTCTGTTTGGCCCAAGTTGTTGGCCCAATTGATTGTATTTCGTTTTGGTTTATTGGACCCGGATTTTGGATTTCAAAGTTGTACAAATTTAGAGCTAGTTTACTAGAAGTAGTTTTAGTAATTGTAAATTTGTATGTAACCAAATGTCGAAGACTGGACACACGCCAGAGGGATGTCGAAGCAAGTGGGAGCTGAACAGGATTCCAGATCGCATAGGGTTGCCATCTCGATCGTTCACCATTTTATTTAATTTAATTTATTTTAAATTTGTCCCTTATGATCTCGCTTGTATGGCTCGAGCGAGATCAAGACCTTATGCCGTTTAACACACAATATGCCATTCGCGATAACTTAGTAATTTAATTAGGTTAAATTAATTTACTTGTCCCGAGTGGTGATAGGGTTTTATCGTTCGTGTCTGACGGTAATTAAATATTAAAAGTATTTAATATCCCTATTTGGTAATTCATAAAAACTGATAGTTCGTGCCATCCTATCTCAAGTTGAACTTGGAACGTATTTACCGGAGCATCAGTGTTGGAGTATTTCAACACCGCACTTGGTGCCGAGGGTACCTTCTAAGGTGAGGACATTGGAGTATTTCAACACCGTGTCATCACAATCGACCATTTAGGATTACTATCGCTTTAGACGTGCATGTTCGTGGTGTTGGAGTATTACAACACCGCGCCACGGATGTGTATTGTTAGAGTGGGCACGGATGAGGCTAAACGTACCGCAAAATACAATTGTATGTATATAGCGGCCTCATACCGAGAATTGTGACTTGAGTCTCACAATTGACAACCGTTGTCAGTTTGTTTACACGGCCTTGCTCCTGAGGCTCATTTGGCGGTCTCAAGTAATGTCGTCTAAACGAATTCTCATTTTCTTAAAAATAAACTTTACCAACTTATTTTAAAGAAAAATAAACATCGAAAATACTGATTAAATTTACTTTGCTTATTTTCAGAAGGCTAAAGAAAACTCACCTCCATTAAGTTCAATGGTACAACTCGACCCCTTCACTGAGACTGGCTTTCTCGCATGGCAGACAACCCTGAGGAACCTTTTAAGGCTCTTCGGAAAACTCTATGTCATTGACCGACCGATCGCGAGCATTCCATCTTACTTGCTAAATGAGAACTCGCGGTCTGAGCTCCAAAAGCACACTGACGATGATAAGGACGTCACTGACCTGATGTTGTCTAGTATGACTCAGGATTATCGGTACAATTTCATGGGGATGTCTGCTTATGACATCATTCGTAAACTCAAGGATTTATTTGAATTGAGTCAGAGGACTGAGCGAGCTGATGCACTTTCACAATTTGTGAACTGCTCTATGGCTAACAACTCCTCTCCATACGATCATGTCATGCTGATGAAAGCGTATCGCGACAGGCTGATCGACCTTGGCTACTCCATCTCTGACGGGATGGCTCTTGATGTAGTACTCAGATCTTTGCCTGAACATTATCGTATTCTTGCGATTAATTGTTCGGCTCAGTCGATCGAGGAGGTTATTCCGTTGATACCCAACGTGAAGATCAGGACCACGCCGGACGTGCTCAAGGTTGCGAATACAAAGATCTCCAAGGCCAAGAAGGTTAAAGAAGGCAAAGGCAAGAAACCACAGGTGCAGCCTCCCGAGGAGCGCCTGTGCTATGAGTGCAACAAAATGGGACACTGGCGTCGCAACTGTCCTGTTTATCTTGCAAAGCTGAAGATGACCAAGAACCCTAATAAGGGTTGCTCATCAGGTATTTCAATAAATGTTATTGAACTTTTCACTGTTTCCTCCAATTCATGGGTATTTGATACTGGATGTGGTTATCACATTGTCAATGTTTTGCAGGAACCTGAGAAGTGGAAGAAGACAGAACGAGGCTGCATGGACCTCATCGTTGGTGACGGGAAGAGAGCCCCAGTACTTGCTGCTGGCACTAACTCTTTTTTCATGCTCTTCTGGCCTTGTAGTTAATTTGATTAACTGTTTATATGCACCTGGTTTATCCAGAAACATTATTTCTGTCTCTTCATTGTTTGAACAAGGATTTCGGTATAAATTTAATGGAAATGTGATTTCTGCTTACCTTAATAATATCTTTTATTTCGAGGCTAAACCTCGACATGGCATATATGAGATAGATGTTCAAACAAACGACCAGCTCTATCATGTTTCTAAAAGAAGCAAAACTGATAGTAACGAATCCTCGTTATGGCACCATAGACTTGGTCACATAAGTAAGGCCCGCATCAAGAAGTTGCAAACTGCTGGCATTCTCGAATCCCAAGATGCAGATTCCTTCGATGAATGCGAGTCGTGCTTATCTGGTAAATTAACCAAGTCACCCTTCACCCATACAGGTGAACGGGCCCAAGGCTTGTTAGGCATTATTCACACCGATGTGTGTGGACCCTTTCGAACCGAGACGAGAAATCGTGAACGGTACTTCATGACTTTCATCGATGACTACAGTAGATATGCCTATGTCTATCTGATGAAACACAAACATGAAACTTTTGAAAAGTTCAAAGAGTTTCAAAACGAAGTACAAAATCAGTTAAATCGAACTATTAAAATACTTCGATCCGATAGAGGCGGAGAATACCTAAGCGCTGAATTCCTGAATCATCTGAAGGAATGTGGAATCGTTTCACAACCTACTCCTCCTGGCACACCCCAGTTAAATGGCGTTAGTGAAAGGAGAAATCGAACTTTGCTCAACATGGTTCGATCGATGATGTGCAGGACCACCTTGCCACATTCCTTTTGGGGATATGCCATCTTGACCGCCGCTCGCCTAATAAATCTGGCACCGACCAAGAAAGTGGGGAAGACCCCATATGAGATATGGCATGGTTCTCTTCCTAAACTATCATACCTCAGGGTATGGGGATGTGATGCTTATGTCACCAGTGAATCTGACAATAAGCTTGATCCCCGAGGCAAAAAGGTAACTTTCGTTGGATACTATTGTAATACCGGTTATTACTTTTACCATCCTGATGCAAACACCGTTTCCATCAAAAGGAAAGGTAAATTCCTTGAGAAAGAATTTCTTACTCGAGGAAAAAATAGTGATCCAGTGGATCTTGAAGAAATTCGAGATACACCCAACCCTGAATCGGTCGCTGCGTCTGACCGACAAGTTGTTGTCGCACCATCAGACTCAAACACAAGCACAAGCGTTCGTAGGAGCGAAAGAATACGACATGAGCCTGATAGATACCTTGGATATCATGAGGCCTTCGATGTTCTTTTAATAGCCGATTCTAACGATGAGCCTATTAATTACAAAGCTGCTATATCAGATCCGGAATCTGATAAATGGCTTGAAGCCATGAACGCTGAGATGCAATCCATGCGTGACAATCACGTCTGGGACTTGATTGAGCTACCCCCCGGTACACGGGCAGTAGGGAGCAAGTGGATCTTTAAAAGAAAAACTGACATGCATGGAAATGTGCAAACCTACAAGGCACGGCTTGTAGCGAAAGGTTTCACTCAAACTCAAGGGATTGATTATGATGAGACCTTTTCCCCCGTTGTCATGATCAAATCGATCAGGATTCTCCTTGCCATAGCCGCATACCATGACTATGAGATATGGCAAATGGACGTCAAAACTGCCTTCCTGAACGGACAACTCGAAGAAGATGTCTACATGGTTCAGCCTGATGGTTTTGTCGATCCAGAGAATCCAAACAAGGTTTGCAAGCTTTGCAAGTCCATTTATGGACTCAAGCAAGCATCTCGAAGCTGGAATCTTCGTTTTGTTCAGAAGGTCAAAGAGTTTGGCTTTGAACAAAACCAAGATGAGCCTTGTGTTTACAGAAAGGCAAGTGGGAGCGCTGTATCGTTCCTCGTACTGTACGTGGACGATATATTGATCATAGGGAACAACATACCCATGCTTAACGAAGTTAAGAAATGGCTTTCATCTTGTTTCGCTATGAAAGACCTTGGAGAAGCCGCTTACATTCTGGGAATCAAGATTCACAGAGATCGATCTAAGCGCCTTTTGGGACTCAGTCAAAGCACATACATAGATAAGATCATAGCTCGGTTCAATATGAGCAACTCCAAGAAAGGAACAGTTCCCATGACTAAGGGAACAGTCTTGGACAAATCTCAAGCACCTAAAACGGAGCGCGAGATAAGCCAAATGGCATCGATCCCATTTGCCTCTGCTATTGGATCTATCATGTATGCCATGCTCTGCACACGACCGGATGTCTCGTATGCACTGAGCGTGACAAGTCGGTACCAACAGATGCCAGGGCTAGCTCACTGGACGGCTGTAAAGAACATACTGAAATACTTGAGAAACACCACTGACATGTTTCTCGTATTCGGGGGTGTTGATGAGGAGCTCACTGTAAGATGTTACACTGATGCTAGTTTTCAGACTGACCGAGATGACTCTCGCTCACAGTCGGGATTCGTATTCACTCTTAACGGAGGGGCTGTTTTTTGGAGAAGCTCAAAACAGCCAGTAGTAGCTGATTCTACTACTGAATCCGAATACATAGCCGCCTCAGAAGTTGCTAAAGAAGCCGTGTGGATGAAGAAGTTCATATCCGATCTCGATGCTGTGCCGAGTATTAGGCAGCCCATCGAGATGATGTGCGATAACACTGGCGCTATAGCTCAAGCCAAAGAGCAACGGTCCCATAAAATGGCCAGGCACGTCCTGAGGAAATTCCACTACATAAGAGAAGTAGTCGACAGAAATGAAATCAGGATAAGCAAAGTACACACAGATCAAAACTTAGCTGATCCCTTTACTAAGCCTATGACTCAGGAGACTCATATACGCCACAGAGAAGCGATAGGGCTTAGATTAGCTAAAGACATGTTTTGATTCAGTATTTGGATGTATGAACACAAACAGTTATCTATATTATTCTTATTCCATCTGTTTTATGCAATAAAGAATTACATAACTGTGTTCAATATTTGTACGTTTAATCCATGGACAATAAGTGCTTGTCCTAAATGTCCGTAGTCGATTAGATAGTGGGAGCTATACTAAAGAAAGACTATTGTGACTAGTTGAACTTTAAAGTTGTTTAACGTTCAAACTCACAGACCTCATTGGTGAATGACGTTGGACGTAACTCGCATCATGCAACGCAAACATGGAAGTCTTGCTTGCTTGATTAAATGCATGCTCTAATGTATCCTTAGACCTGAGACGCATATTCGAACTCCTTTCTACTAAAGAACATTCTTTGATTGTGGCCTAACGTTGTCGCGTAACTGCCAGCCATAACGGCTACTTTTGGGAATGGCTCTGAAGTTTAGTGGGAGCTGTATGCTTCAACAAGGGATTCTGTACTCTTGCTTCGGCAACAGTTAGACATAAAGGCGCCCTCGTTGATTCCAAGTGATAAGTGTGAGGCCTCACCCAAACTTACTGTGTGTTTGTTGGATCACTTCGAATTGTATCGAGAATGAAAAGAGATGAATAAAAACATGGGAGTCCATGTCCCATAATTCATCAATGTCTTATACAGAAAGGAACATATGACAATGAATGCACAAGTCGTGAGTCTGCTTGATGGTCAATCAGATATACTTTGGCAAACGACTTAAAGTGTCAATATTAGTTGGTGTAGCCATGCATAGCTAGAGTGCCTCTGGCTGCGCTCGTTAAACTGTCGCGTTCAGTCCAAGTGGGAGACTGTTGGATATATGGTGTCCTGACCCGACAAATTAACGAACCCGACCGATATTGACCCGTAAGAGTTACACCCGGGTCAACGGACTATTATATCTAATTAATTGTTAATTAGAAATAAACGAACTAAATGGTGAATTAAATAAATATTAACTATTTATTTAAATCGACAAAATCTAGCGGTTCAAAATACTCGGTAATTAAAAGACGAACCGATCAGTTGTTACCGGATTAACAGACTGATCGGTTGGTGGACTAAAGGAGATCGCGACCGGGCCCAGTCCGTCTGGCCCCGGTCCGCGAATTTTATATTAAATGAGAGGAGGGAGAAGGATTGGAAATCAAGTCACTCGAAACCCTAATCTCCTCCCTCTTTCTCTCCCTGCGCCGTAGCCGCCGAAGCCGGCTCCACCGCCGCCGTCACACCACCGTGCGCCACCTCCACCACGTCCATCGCGATCCTCTCGTAAACCCCGATGGACCCTCGTCTTGCCAGTATCTGTGCCCGTCTCGAGAGCGAAGCCGTCTCAGCCCGAGCCGAAGCCGCAGCCCGAGCCGAAGCCGAAGCCGCAGCCCGAGCCGCCGCCGCGGCTCAAGCCGCCGCCGCCGCTGCCGCTCACGCGCCGCCGCGCGACCACCGACCGGTGGTTCTCGCGCTGCCGGCGCAGCCGAGACCGCCGCGTTCGGTCGCGTCGTCGTGGCCAGCGCCGCTCTACCTGTCTGCCGCCGCCGCCGCCCCTCCTTCGATCTCCGGCGAGTCGTTCGTCGTGGGATCGGTCCCGGTGGGCATTCCGACGGAGAAGATTTTGTCACCACCACCGGTGGTATCCCTACCACCTCTGCCGCCACTACCGCCGCCGCCGCCTGTCGCCGCCGCCGCCGATACCGCCGTCGATGATCTGTCTCGAAGGTTCGAGTCAGACGTCTCAGTTCGTCCTAGCGCGAGCCCGTTGAATCCGGGTGTCTCGAGCGGTTGCTCGGATCCCGCCAAGGTATATCTAATTTATTAGATATTTAATTATTTATTTACTTTAAATAAATATATTTTTTCTGTGTTTGTCGTGTTTCGGTGATTGATCCTGTTACGGTAGCATCCGCGTTTTAATTGTTTCCGCTGCCAAATTAATTGAGAATTAATTTAATTAATAAATCGGTTTTAATAAAATTAAAATCGGTAACCCGGATCCCACTGTAAATCCCAACAGTTCCTTGTCTGCTAAGTCGCCCCCTTCTTCCATATGGAGACCATGGTTTACCATCATTGGGGTGTCAACAGGTTTACACTCTAGCATCCCTACCTGGGCCAGTAGGTCCAGGATGTAATTCTTTTGGCATATAAAGATTCCTTGTTGGGATCTAAGGACTTTAATTCCGAGGAAGTACTTGAGCCTTCCTAAGTCTTTCATTTCATATTTTGTAGATAGATGTTTTTTCAAGTTGATCATTTCTTCTTCATCATCTCCAGGTATAATCATGTCATCAACATAGATGATCAAACACGTTATCCGACCTTTCCTCTGTTTGATGAATAACGTATGGTCAGAATTGCTTTGCTTAAACCCATATTGTTTCATGGCATGAGTGAACCTTCCAAACCAGGCCCGTGGAGATTGTTTGAGGCCGTAGAGTGATCTTTTTAAGCGACACACTTCCCTAGGTTTGAACTTGTCTCTGAATCCCGGAGGAGCCTCCATATAAACTTCTTCTATTAGTTCCCCATGAAGGAACACATTTTTTACGTTGAGTTGATGGAGATGCCACCCTTTGTTTACAGCCACACAGAATGAGATCCGAATGGTGTCAAATTTGGCCATGAGGGAAAAAGTTTCAGCATAGTCAATTCCATAGGTCTGAGTATATCCGTTTGCTACAAGGCAAGCTTTGTATCTTTCAATTTCCCTATCAGGTATGTATTTGATAGTGAATAGCCACTTGCATCCAACAGGCTTCTTTCCTCCAGGAAGAGAACATTTATCCCATGTGCTGTTTTTCTTCAGGGCATCCATCTCACTCTCCATGGCCTCCCTCCAGTTCTTTGATTTTAAGGCTTGTTCAACCGTGTTTGGTGTCTTCTCTCCATATAGGGCAGCAACAAAAGACTTGGCTTCTTTTGAGAGATTCCCTTTAGCAATGATATCTGGATCCGTGCGTTACCTTTTCTGGAGTGTATCTTTTGGGGGGAATGCCTCTGTTTACCCTTGGTGGCAAGGTATTTTTCGTTTCACGGGACGAGCCAGTCTCCTCACTTCCTGTCATCTCATGAGTATGGTTAGGACTATCATTAATGTCATCAGGAGTGGGAATACTTACCTCAGGACTTGGATATTTTCCATTTTCACGGGACAATCCAGTCTCTTCACCTCTTGTCATCTCATTAGTATGGTTAGGATTATCACTAATGTCATAACGATTTGGATGGGTGTTTTCATAGGTTGTGGCACTTGCGATAGCTTCCTCTGGTTCTGTGGTGCTTGATGACTCATCATTAGTATTGTGAGCTTCTTTGGACATGGTGGATGAAGAAACCCAACTCAGTGGGTCATGATCTCCCGTCTCCCCCTGACCACTGTGTTGGGAGTAGTAATATTCTGTTTCTAGGAAGTTGCAGTTCATAGTTGTATGCATATGTTTTTTCTTTGGGTTATAGCACGGTAACCCTTCTGGTTAACTCCATATCTGACAAACACACATTTTTCCGTGCACGGTTCAAGTTTTGTTCGCCGACTCTTTGGGATGTGGACAAAGACAGAACATCCAAAAATTTTGGGTTGGAGAGTAAGGTTTGTGGGAATTTTTGTAGATTCGGAGAGAGTTTGGATCGGGGTCTTTAGTTTGAGAATTCTGGTATGAAGACGATTGATTAGGTATGTGGCAGTAGCAACAACTTCCGGCCATGAACTTTTAGGCACTTGGGATTCGAGCATCAATGCTCGAGTGATTTCTCAAAGGATTCGGTTCTTGCGTTTAACCACCCCGTTTTGTTTAGGGGTGTGAGCGCATGATGTTTGGTGAACAATCCCATGTGACTCGATGAATTGTTTCACTTTTAAGTTGAGAAACTCCCCCCCCCCTGTTGTCGATCTAAGGATTTTGATGTTTGTTTGGAATTAGGTTTGAATCATTGTGTAGAAGTTTGTGAATTTATCGTACACCTCTGACTTATGTATTAAAAAATAAATCCAAGTCATCTGGGTACAATCATCCACAAATAAGACAAAGAACCGAAAGTTTTGACCACCAACAACTGGGGCCGGGCCCCATACATCCGAATGGATTAACATAAATGGTTTGTCAACCCTAGTGTTGGTTGGTTTAAAGGATTGTTTATGGCTTTTTGATAAAACACATGTTTCACAATTTGAGAGAAAATTTGAAGAAATTAAATTAGGAAATAAAACACGCAAATAACCCGAAGATGGATGTCATAATCTCCGGTGCCACAACCATGCTTCCCTATCTTTTGAGCCATGAGCAAGCATCACAGTACTATGCTGAGTCATCTCGTCCACATAATAGAGACCTTGTCTTTCAGTGCCACGCCTAATGATCACTCCTGTATTGATATCATGTAATATACAAAATGTGTGGTGCATGAGGACCGAGCAATTAAGTTCCTTACACACATGACTTATAGATAACAATATGTGAGAAAGTGTCGGGACATAGAGGCAATTTGATAACCTTAAGGTTGGAGTAATCTCAATTTTCCCTATTTTTCGACATTCATTATTCCACCATTTGCAGTTTGTATATGGGTTTTCCTAGGTTTAGTTTAAGAAATAATATCCCTCTTATCATATGTCATGGTATCTGTGATCCCACAATCCAAAATCCACGAGTTATTAATATTTTCTTCACCTTTTGATGCACTATTTGCATATAAAAAAAACGTGGGTAATTTTTTACCCTTAATTTTTTAGACTAGATTTTTTTTTTGTATTATTAGCATTCTTGGGGGTGGACTTAGTAAAATTGCTTGTAGGTTTAAAGACATTTCCACTTTTATACACATCAAATAAGTCAGATGCCGTACCTGATGCGCCTTCTTCATCGGTCCAGGACCCATTGTTAATACCTATAGATTCCAATGATTTGCTAGAGTGTTCGGCGATGGGATGGCCGTCGATGGTGGTGCGCGGATTGCTCACGGAAACATATGCATTTCCTTTCTCGTGGACGACGGTTTTCAGCTCTTTCTTGTTGCCGTCAGCCCACCACTGGGATACCCGACGAGCCAGAAACACTGCTTATTTGTGTGCCTTGTCATCCCACAGTGGGTGCACTTCAGCTGAGTTTTATATTCTCTGGTGTGCGCCTTTGGCTTCTTGATCAATTTCCCACTTCTGCGATGTCCCCTTGCCACGAACCCAGCTCCGTCAGAGGTGTCGGGTTCAGAGGCGATGAGGCCGGCGACAACCCCTCCGGTTGGGTTAGTTAGAGTCGTTCCCAGAATGTTTTAGTGGGCGGTTTCTTTGCGAACCGAAGCATATGCGACTTCAGCAATCGGAAGTGGGTCTAACCGGAGGATCTCACGTTTGATGTGGTCATACCTGTGATTTAATGCATTTAAATATTGAAATAACTTTTGATTAGACCTGATTTTCGAGTAGGCTTTGATGTCTTCGGTGCACTTCATGGGATTTGGGTCAATCCGGTCTAGTTCTCCCCAAATCCCTTGAAGCGTAATCCAAAACTTTTCCAGCGGGGTCTCGTTTTGTTTAATTTCATTAGCTTTCACATGAAGGTTAAATGTCTAGAGTTTATCCCTTCCGCTACTGTAGGTCACCACCAAAGCATTCCATAGACTCTTGGCGGGTGGGTACTCAGTGAGGTTCCCTGCAATTTCTGGTTCTTTATTTTGAATGAGCCATGAGAACACGACTAAGTCGTCTTGTTCCCATTGTCTATACTCTTCCTTCGTTGTCTTAGGAGGATTTTCTGTTAGGTGGTTTAATAGATGTTTGGCTTTTTTCTGCCTCTGGCTACCCGAATCATATGGGTCCATAAGGCATAATTCTAACTGTTGAGTTTGAGGTTTATTTGCAGGTTGTCTGAAAGCTTTGGTGTGGAGGCTTGGGAGTTTATCCCATTTTTTAAGAGGTTGGCTATTTGTCTGGATAGATCAGGGACACCATCTGTTGACATGGTGGCCAAAGGCAAAGGTATTTCAGGTTTGGTGTTAGGTGAAGGCAGGGTCCTAGAACCTCACTGGCTCTGATGCCATCTTAAACATAGATATATGGGAGAACAAGAAGTGTATTCGTGAAGAATGTTTGTTGTGTCTTACAAGAGAACATTCATACCTTATTTATAAGGGGTTTACAAGACAATAATGGAAACAAGATAGCTATACTACAGGCTGTGTATGAGCAGGCCCATAAATCCTTAAATCACCACTAATTTTAATTATTTTTTATTTTAACAAGTCGGGTTTGAACTTGAGACCTTGAAAGGACACTTCAAGCTCTGCTTTCATCCTCAATACCACTAAGCAGGAAGCTACTTACCAGCTTATAATTTTTCGAGTAAATTTTGGTTTAAAAAAAGAGCGTAATTTTTCTTTAATTATTGACTTTTATTATAAAATATTAACAAAATATTTTAAAATCACATAAAAGCCCCTCACATGAGAGAGACGCGTGACTTAAACTTAACGGGAGGATTAGATTCTTTAGATAGATGGGTTTGAGTGCAAAAGTGATTTTGGTAAAAGTGCTTATTAACTTATGACTTTTTTAAAAAAAAGTGTTTACATTAGCTTTTATAGTGAGATTACTTATTTTATATGTAAAATGACTAAAATGGTAATAGATTATGTTGCAAGTGTATTATTGTAAATCCTTAGGGATTAGTTTGTAAATATTTGTAATTATTCGTCCTATATATTGGAGTGATTTAGTAATGCAATATTCACTTTGGAATACCAATTCTACCATGGTATCATTCCCAGCGATCCTCTCTCAACCCTAACATCCTTTCCTAAAATTTCAGCCACCATCTCTGCTCTCCTTCTTCCCTGTCGCTACCCTTTCTTCTTCCTTCTTCACCCTGTTTTTCAATCTGTTCTCATGGATTCCAAGTTTCATCCGCCCGTCACCGTCATAAACATTCGGAATTCCATCCGGATTACCCTCAAGATCGGCACCTAACAATACCGAGCTTGGTCCGATCTCTTTAAGTTCCATTGCAAAGCCTACAATGTCGTCTATCACCTCCTTCCACGTGCCACCCCTTCCGCCACTGCCTCTGACGCAGCCGCTAAGGCCGTTGCGGAGAAAGCCGCCACTGAATGGGACCAGCTTGATGCTATCGTTTATACCTGGCCGGATATATGGTATCATATACGGTGATCTCTTAATCAATGTTCTCAAGAAGGACACAACGGCGTACGATGCTTGGACCGCCCTCAAGAAAATATTTGGTGATAACCAAGCTGCTCGTGCCCTCCAACTGGAACAAAAACTGTGCAACATCCGTCTGGATCAGTTCTCGAATGTGACTACATATTGTCAGGAGTTAAAACACATTTCCGATCAACTCTCCAATGTTGACTTACCCGTCTCATCAGAAACTTGTCATGCAGTTGATCTTGGACCTCAATGAACAATATGAAGGGATCGATATGTTACTAAAACAATAAAATCCTCTGCCTGATTTTTATGATGCCCGTTCTCATCTTCTTCTTGAAGAATCTCGAAAAGCCACGGTTGCGCTCAACAGCGCCGCCGCCGCCGGGTCTGTCCTCCATGCTGCCGGCTCTTCCACCAAGTGCCACCACCCAGGTCGAACCCACCTACTGATCACCGACTCATGTCAAATCAGCAGCCCAGTTCTCACCCTCGGAATGGGAACAAGAACTGGAATCCCGATCGGAACCGCATGCGAAATTGGGGGGGGGGGGGCATGGTCAGCCCAACACTGTTGACTACTTTCCAGCTCAATGTCCTATCAATTACAATTGGGTCAGCCCTCTCCCTCTTCCACAGCCCAACCCAGCAGCCG
>JBCNJP010001156.1:5000-21000 GCA_039602395.1 Deinandra increscens subsp. villosa | reverse complement strand
ACCTTATGAGTATCCACCAATCCAAGTTCATAATAGTCTTACCTTCATATTTGTTCCCACAAATATGATCGACTACGGACATTTAGAATAAGTAACTTATTCACGGATTTAAACATGCAAAAAATGAAACACTACACAATTTTAAATGAAATCCCACATTCATATAAAAGTGTCAAAATAACAATTGTTCCGATATCCAAATACAAAACAAATCATATCCAATCACTAGAATGTCGAAGTCCCATGGCACAAACATGACCCTCATGCTTTGGGCGTTCTAGGAGCTTCGTGAGTGGATCGGCGACGTTGTCATCGGTGTGAACTTTGCGAATACATATCTTTCCTTTTGCAACTTCATCCCTTATGTAGTTGAATCTCCGCTCGATGTGCCTCACCTTTTGATGATCACGAGGTTCTTTGATTTGAGCAATCGCTCCCTCGTTATCACAAAGGATCTCTAGGGGTCCTTGAATGGTAGGAACAACCCCTAGTTCGGCAATAAATTTCTTCAACCATGCGGCTTCTTGCGCGGCCAAAGATGCGGCGATGTATTCTGATTCCGTAGTGGACAATGCAACCACATCTTGCTTTGAGCTCTTCCAAGAGACCGCCCCTCCATTTAAAATGAAGATATACCCCGATTGTGATCGAGAATCATCTCGATCCGTTTGGAAGCTCGCATCCGTGTAACCCCTTACAACGAGTTCCTTCTCATCGGATCCATATATTAAGAACATATCCTTAGACCTTCTAAGATATTTCAATATACTTTTGACAGCCATCCAATGGCTATTTCCTGGATTTTGTTGGTATCTACTTGTCATGCTTAAGGCGCATGACACGTCCGGTCTAGTGCATATCATAGCATACATAATCGATCCAATAGCAGACGCATATGGGACTCCTTTCATTTTGTCTTGCTCAACCTTTGAGCTTGGACATTGAGTCCTACTCAATATAGTCCCTCTTTGAATAGGTACCAAACCTTTCTTAGAGTTCTCCATCTTGAACCTTTTCAAGACTTTGTCAATGAGCAAGACCTAGTTGTAACCAAGTAGGTTAACACAACCATGTATTGCTCCGTATGAACTATAATTCCTCAGGAAGAACAGGAAGAATAGAATCGGATGAACTAGAGTTCTTCAGGATCAAGAGTAATTATTCAGTAATAGAACAGGATGAACTACAGTTCTTCAGGATGAACTACAGTTCTTCAGGATGAACCGGATAAACTAGAGTTCTTCAGGATGAACTATATATACTATAGTTGTTATTTCTGTTCGTAGTCTATTGGATATTCCCATGTATTTAAACCCATTATCTAGTGAATTAAAATCATTCTGGTTGAATACAATTCTCTATACACTAATATTTAGTCACACAACCTAATATATATATATATGTAGAAGACTATAACCTTAGGGAGAAGATTTCATCCGGATTGAGAGAAGATGAACAGAAACGGATGAAAATACATTATATTAAATTAAAAATCAATTCATTACATAAAAGGGAAAAGAAGCGGCTGAAGACAAATCCCTCTTTGCTTTCTCACATTGTTGCTTTAACAAACACAATTACATACACATAATCCAAAGGGTGTATGATTCCATTAATACATTGATCTATAAAATTACAACTTTAAAACTACTAACTTAAAGGGATAAGAAGCGGCTGAAGACAAATCCCTCTTTGCTTCTCACATGGTGCTCTAGAGAGATTGCCTGAGAATCATCATATAACGGCTACGTACTTGCTGCTTTCTCACATGGTGAAGCAGTGGCTGGAAGAAATCAGGTTCATGGGGCCAGAAGCGAGAGAAGCACCCAGGAGTTATGAAGCCGAAACCCTTGGTGTCGTTGAACCACTTCACGGTTCCTGATTTCCTACCGCCTTCGTCCGCCATTTTCGTTTTCAGATTGTCTGGGGCTGAGGGAACTGAAAATGGTGAACAAGCATCTCTTTTGCTACATCGTTCCCCTTCCACAATCCAACATCGTTATCCGGGCCATTTGAGTGATTGGTACCACCCAATGTTGCAACTAAAGTTAGATCTATTATTAATAACAATAATAAATCATAATTTATCAAGCACATTATAAATTAATCAAGGAATGAGTAAAAGAAAGAAAGGAGGGTAGTGAGATCAACTACCTTGTTCAAGTTTAGGGTTGCAACAAACAGGGCATGCAAACCTCATATGGGCCCTTACTGCTGATTGTTATAAAATTACACAATAACTTAAAATCTGCTCGCAGTAAAGCATTTGTATGAACCATTAGAGACTCCTCGTCTCCATGGTTTCCACAATAACTTAAAATCTGCTCGCAGGAGATACAGAGTGCAATCTTTCCCTGCACAAGATAAAATTACCAAATCTGAGACGAAAATTTCAATCGAATTTCAGTGGTGAAGATGATAACTTACCGTTTTCCACATACGGATGATGCCAATTCCACATTTTTTGCCGTCGATGATGGACGAAAAACAGAGAGAGAAAGACTGGGAGAAAAGGGTCATGGTGGATATGATGATGAAAACTGATACAGAGATAGTATATATCGATACTCGAGGGGCGTGGTAGATGGAGATTTGAAAGATAAAGTAAATGATGATGAAAACTGATACAGAGATTGTATATATCGATACAAGCGCCGTCGACTGTTTTTCTTCTTTTAGCCACCTAAAATTAATATACCGTGACCATTTGTCATAATTTGTCACGCAACCAATGTTTAATATGAGTGGCCATATCACAAGATAATAAAAAATGATAAACATATATATAAACACAAATCTTATCTTTTTCGCCACGCGATTAATATTTTACCGTGACCATAAAATAGATTTTTGTCACTCACAACCTACCATTTAGTCACGGTTAATATATGTGGCCATAGGTAATAGATGTTTGTCACTCACAACGTACCGTGACCATTAGTCATCTAATATTTAGTCACACAACCTAATAACAGTGGCCATATGTACTAGCTTTTAGCCACATAACTAAGTAAAAAGCGTGGCCATTGCTCACATTTAGCCACACATAATATATACTTAATAGTTTTGTTTTCTTTTAATTTACTAAGTAATAAAATCTACTCTTTCGTCACACAACATTATTTAAGCGTGGCCATACATTCCCTTTTGGTCACACGAATAAAAAATCATAAAAATTCCGTCGCCGTTTGGTGCATTTCGCCACTCTTTTTTAAGTGTGACAAATAAGTGCCACATGTTTTTGTAAAACAGTGGCTAAAGCCACTGTAACTGATTGTTGTTGTCACATAAACAACAAAATACGTGGCTAAAAGGGTCCAAAGGCTATATATTTGGCCACGGGTACAAAATATGTGTGGCTAAAACGAGAATTTCTTACCTTTGGCCACGCTTTTTTCAAAACAGTGGCTATGCGTTATCAAAAAAACCGTGGCCAAAGCCACTTTTTGACGTAGTGGATGGCACAATAAAGTGGGTTTAGGGTCAATGAGGGTTAGTTGGCACCAATGAGTCCTAATAAGGTGTTTATATAACCAATAAGTTGTGTTTACGACCAATTATGGCCCAATATGGTGTGTTTAGTTGGGAATAATGAGTCCCACTAAGGTGTGTATATAACCAATAAATTATGTTTAGGACCAATGATGGCCCAATAAGGTGTGTTTAGTAGGGCAATGAGGGTCGGTTAGAACCAATAAGTCCTAGTAAGGTGTGTATATAACCAATAATTTGTGTTTAGGACCAATGATGGCCCAATAATGTGTGTTTAGTTGGGACTAATGAGTCCCACTAAGGTGTGTATATAACCAATAAGTTGTGTTTAGGACCAATGATGGCCCAATAAGGTGTGTTTAGTAGGGCAATGAGGGTCGGTTGGGACCAATAAGTCCTAGTAAGGTGTGTCTTATATAACCAATAAGTTGTGTTTAGGACCAATGATGGCCCAATAATGTGTGTTTAAGGGCAATGAGGGTCCGTTGGGACCAATGAGTCCCAATAAAGCGTGTATATAACCAATAAGTTGTGTTTACGACCAATTATCGCCCAATAAGGTGTGTTTAGTTGGGACCAATGAGTCCCACTAATGTGTGCATATAACCAATACGTTGTGTTTAGGACCAATGATGGCACAATAAATTGGGTTTAGGGACAATGAGGGTTAGTTTGCACCAATGAGTCCTAATAAGGTGTTTATATAACCAATAAGTTGTGTTTACAACCAATTATGGCCCAATATGGTGTGTTTAGTTGGGACTAATGAGTCCCACTAAGGTGTGTATATAACCAATAAATTATGTTTAGGACCAATGATGGCCCAATAAGGTGTGTTTAGTAAGGCAATGAGGGTCGGTTAGAACCAATAAGTCCTAGTAAGGTGTGTATATAACCAATAAGTTGTGTTTATGACCAATGATGGCTCAATAATGTGTGTTTAGTTGGGACTAATGAGTCCCACTAAGGTGTGTATATAACCAATAAGTTGTGTTTAGGACCAATGATGGCCCAATAAGGTGTGTTTAGTAGGGCAATGAGGGTCGGTTGGGACCAATAAGTCCTAGTAAGGTGTGTCTTATATAACCAATAAGTTGTGTTTAGGACCAATGATGGCCCAATAATGTGTGTTTAAGGGCAATGAGGGTCTGTTGGGACCAATGAGTCCCAATAAAGTGTGTATATAACCAATAAGTTATGTTTACGACCAATTATCGCCCAATAAGGTGTGTTTAGTTGGGACCAATGAGTCCCACTAATGTGTGCATATAACCAATACGTTGTGTGTTAGGACCAATGATGGCACAATAAAGTGGGTTTAGGGACAATGAGGGTTAGTTGGCACCAATGAGTCCTAATAAGGTGTTTATATAACCAATAAGTTGTGTTTACAACCAATTATGGCCCAATATGGTGTGTTTAGTTGGGACTAATGAGTCCCACTAAGGTGTGTATATAACTAATAAATTATGTTTAGGACCAATGATGGCCCAATAAGGTGTGTTTAGTAGGGCAATGAGGGTCGGTTAGAACCAATAAGTCCTAGTAAGGTGTGTATATAACCAATAAGTTGTGTTTATGACCAATGATGGCCCAATAATGTGTGTTTAGTTGGGACTAATGAGTCCCACTAAGGTGTGTATATAACCAATAAGTTGTGTTTAGGACCAATGATGGCCCAATAAGGTGTGTTTAGTAGGGCAATGAGGGTCGGTTGGGACCAATAAGTCCTAGTAAGGTGTGTCTTATATAACCAATAAGTTGTGTTTAGGACCAATGATGGCCCAATAATGTGTGTTTAAGGGCAATGAGGGTCCGTTGGGACCAATGAGTCCCGATAAAGTGTGTATATAACCAATAAGTTGTGTTTACGACCAATTATCGCCCAATAAGGTGTGTTTAGTTGGGACCA
This sequence comes from Deinandra increscens subsp. villosa, assembly GCA_039602395.1. Classification (NCBI taxonomy): domain Eukaryota; kingdom Viridiplantae; phylum Streptophyta; class Magnoliopsida; order Asterales; family Asteraceae; genus Deinandra; species Deinandra increscens. The sequence goes on along the minus strand of JBCNJP010001156.1, from coordinate 15,596 downwards.
ATGAGTCCCACTAATGTGTGCATATAACCAATACGTTGTGTTTAGGACCAATGATGGCACAATAAAGTGGATTTAGGGACAATGAGGGTTAGTTGGCACCAATGAGTCCTAATAAGGTGTTTATATAACCAATAAGTTGTGTTTACGACCAATTATGGCCCAATATGGTGTGTTTATTTGGGACTAATGAGTCCCACTAAGGTGTGTATATAACCAATAAATTATGTTTAGGACCAATGATGGCCCAATAAGGTGTGTTTAGTAGGGCAATGAGGGTCGGTTAGAACCAATAAGTCCTAGTAAGGTGTGTATATAACCAATAAGTTGTGTTTATGACCAATGATGGCCCAATAATGTGTGTTTTGTTCGGACTAATGAGTCCCACTAAGGTTTGTATATAACCAATAAGTTATGTTTAGGACCAATGATGGCCCAATAAGGTGTGTTTAGTAGGGCAATGAGGGTCGGTTGGGACCAATAAGTCCTAGTAAGGTGTGTCTTATATAACCAATAAGTTGTGTTTAGGACCAATGATGGCCCAATAATGTGTGTTAAAGGGCAATGAGGGTCCGTTGGGACTAATGAGTCCCGATAAAGTGTGTATATAACCAATAAGTTGTGTTTACGACCAATTATGGCCCAATAAGGTGTGTTTAGTTGGGACCAATGAGTCCCACTAATGTTTGCATATGACCAATACGTTATGTTTAGGACCAATGATGGCACAATAAAGTGGGTTTAGGGACAATGAGGGTTAGTTGGCACCAATGAGTCCTAATAAGGTGTTTATATAACCAATAAGTTGTGTTTACGACCAATTATGGCCCAATATGGTGTGTTTATTTGGGACTAATGAGTCCCACTAAGGTGTGTATATAACCAATAAATTATGTTTAGGACCAATGATGGCCCAATAAGGTGTGTTTTGTAGGGCAATGAGGGTCGGTTAGAACCAATAAGTCCTAGTAAGGTGTGTATATAACCAATAATTTGTGTTTAGGACCAATGATGGCCCAATAATGTGTGTTTAGTTGGGACTAATGAGTCCCACTAAGGTGTGTATATAACCAATAAGTTGTGTTTAGGACCAATGATGGCCCAATAAGGTGTGTTTAGTAGGGCAATGAGGGTCGGTTGGGACCAATAAGTCCTAGTAAGGTGTGTCTTATATAACCAATAAGTTGTGTTTAGGACCAATGATGGCCCAATAATGTGTGTTTAAGGGCAATGAGGGTCCGTTGGGACCAATGAGTCCCGATAAAGTGTGTATATAACCAATAAGTTGTGTTTACTACCAATTATGGCCCAATAAGGTGTGTTTAGTTGGGACCAATGAGTCCCACTAATGTGTGCATATAACCAATACGTTGTGTTTAGGACCAATGATGGCACAATAAATTGGGTTTAGGGACAATGAGGGTTAGTTGGCACCAATGAGTCCTAATAAGGTGTTTATATAACCAATAAGTTGTGTTTACAACCAATTATGGCCCAATATGGTGTGTTTAGTTGGGACTAATGAGTCCCACTAAGGTGTGTATATAACCAATAAATTATGTTTAGGACCGATGATGGCCCAATAAGGTGTGTTCAGTAGGGCAATGAGGGTCGGTTAGAACCAATAAGTCCTAGTAAGGTGTGCATATAACCAATAAGTTGTGTTTATGACCAATGATGGCCCAATAATGTGTGTTTAGTTGGGACTAATGAGTCCCACTAAGGTGTGTATATAACCAATAAGTTGTGTTTAGGACCAATGATGGCCCAATAAGGTGTGTTTAGTAGGGCAATGAGGGTCGGTTGGGACCAATAAGTCCTAGTAAGGTGTGTCTTATATAACCAATAAGTTGTGTTTAGGACCAATGATGGCCCAATAATGTGTGTTTAAGGGCAATGAGGGTCCGTTGGGACCAATGAGTCCCGATAAAGTGTGTATATAACCAATAAGTTGTGTTTACGACCAATTATGGCCCAATAAGGTGTGTTTAGTTGGGACCAATGAGTCCCACTAATGTGTGCATATAACCAATACGTTGTGTTTAGGACCAATGATGGCACAATAAATTGGGTTTAGGGACAATGAGGGTTAGTTGGCACCAATGATTCCTAATAAGGTGTTTATATAACCAATAAGTTGTGTTTACAACCAATTATGGCCCAATATGGTGTGTTTAGTTGGGACTAATGAGTCCCACTAAGGTGTGTATATAACCAATAAATTATGTTTAGGACCGATGATGGCCCAATAAGGTGTGTTTAGTAGGGCAATGAGGGTCGGTTAGAACCAATAAGTCCTAGTAAGGTGTGCATATAACCAATAAGTTGTGTTTATGACCAATGATGGCCCAATAATGTGTGTTTAGTTGGGACTAATGAGTCCCACTAAGGTGTGTATATAACCAATAAGTTGTGTTTAGGACCAATGATGGCCCAATAAGGTGTGTTTAGTAGGGCAATGAGGGTCGGTTGGGACCAATAAGTCCTAGTAAGGTGTGTCTTATATAACCAATAAGTTGTGTTTAGGACCAATGATGGCCCAATAATGTGTGTTTAAGGGCAATGAGGGTCCGTTGGGACCAATGAGTCCCAATAAAGTGTGTATATAACCAATAAGTTGTGTTTACGACCAATTATCGCCCAATAAGGTGTGTTTAGTTGGGACCAATGAGTCCCACTAATGTGTGCATATAACCAATACGTTGTGTTTAGGACCAATGATGGCACAATAAAGTGGGTTTAGGGACAATGAGGGTTAGTTGGCACCAATGAGTCCTAATAAGGTGTTTATATAACCAATAAGTTGTGTTTACGACCAATTATGGCCCAATATGGTGTGTTTATTTGGGACTAATGAGTCCCACTAAGGTGTGTATATAACCAATAAATTATGTTTAGGACCAATGATGGCCCAATAAGGTGTGTTTAGTAGGGCAATGAGGGTCGGTTAGAACCAATAAGTCCTAGTAAGGTGTGTATATAACCAATAAGTTGTGTTTATGACCAATGATGGCCCAATAATGTGTGTTTTGTTGGGACTAATGAGTCCCACTAAGGTTTGTATATAACCAATAAGTTGTGTTTAGGACCAATGATGGCCCAATAAGGTGTGTTTAGTAGGGCAATGAGGGTCGGTTGGGACCAATAAGTCCTAGTAAGGTGTGTCTTATATAACCAATAAGTTGTGTTTACGACCAATGATGGCCCAATAATGTGTGTTAAAGGGCAATGAGGGTCCGTTGGGACCAATGAGTCCCGGTAAAGTGTGTATATAACCAATAAGTTGTGTTTACGACTAATTATGGCCCAATAAGGTGTGTTTAGTTGGGACCAATGAGTCCCACTAATGTGTGCATATAACCAATACGTTGTGTTTAGGACCAATGATGGCACAATAAAGTGGGTTTAGGGACAATGAGGGTTAGTTGGCACCAATGAGTCCTAATAAGGTGTTTATATAACCAATAAGTTGTGTTTACGACCAATTATGGCCCAATATGGTGTGTTTAGTTGGGACTAATGAGTCCCACTAAGGTGTGTATATAACCAATAAATTATGTTTAGGACCAATGATGGCCCAATAAGGAGTGTTTAGTAGGGCAATGAGGGTCGGTTAGAACCAATAAGTCCTAGTAAGGTGTGTATATAACCAATAATTTGTGTTTAGGAACAATGATGGCCCAATAATGTGTGTTTAGTTGGGACTAATGAGTCCCACTAGGGTGTGTATATAACCAATAAGTTGTGTTTAGGACCAATGATGGCCCAATAAGGTGTGTTTAGTAGGGAAATGAGGGTCGGTGGGGACCAATAAATCTTAGTAAAGTGTGTCTTGTATAACCAATAAGTTGTGTTTAGGACCAATGATGGCCTAATAATGTGTGTTTAAGGGCAATGAGGGTCCTTTGGGACCAATGAGTCCCAATAAAGCGTGTATATAACCAATAAGTTGTGTTTAGGACCAATGATGGCCCTATACAGAGTGTTTAGTAGGGCAATGAGGGTCGGTTGGGACCAATAAGTCCTAGTAAGGTGTGTCTTATATAACCAATAAGTTGTGTTTAGGACCAATGATGGCCCAATAATGTGTGTTTAAGGGTAATGAGGGTCAGTTGGGACCAATGAGTCCCAATAAAGCATGTATATAACCAATAAGTTGTGTTTACGACCAATTATCGCCCAATAAGGTGTGTTTAGTTGGGACCAATGAGTCCCACTAATGTGTGCATATAACCAATACGTTGTGTTTAGGAACAATGATGGCACAATAAAGTGGGTTTAGGGTCAATGAGGGTTAGTTGGCACCAATGAGTCCTAATAAGGTGTTTATATAACCAATAAGTTGTGTTTACGACCAATTATGGCCCAATATGGTGTGTTTAGTTGGGAATAATGAGTCCCACTAAGGTGTGTATATAACCAATAAATTATGTTTAGGACCAATGATGGCCCAATAAGGTGTGTTTAGTAGGGCAATGAGGGTCGGTTAGAACCAATAAGTCCTAGTAAGGTGTGTATATAACCAATAATTTGTGTTTAGGAACAATGATGGCCCAATAATGTGTGTTTAGTTGGGACTAATGAGTCCCACTAAGGTGTGTATATAACCAATAAGTTGTGTTTAGGACCAATGATGGCCCAATAAGGTGTGTTTAGTAGGGAAATGAGGGTCGGTTGGGACCAATAAATCCTAGTAAAGTGTGTCTTATATAACCAATAAGTTGTGTTTAGGACTAATGATGGCCTAATAATGTGTGTTTAATGGCAATGAGGGTCCGTTGGGACCAATGAGTCCCAATAAAGCGTGTATATAACCAATAAGTTATGTTTACGACCAATTATCGCCTAATAAGGTGCGTTTAGTTGGGACCAATGAGTCCCACTAATGTGTGCATATAACCAATACGTTATGTTTAGGACCAATGATGGCACAATAAATTGGGTTTAGGGACAATGAGGGTTAGTTGGCACCAATGAGTCCTAATAAGGTGTTTATATAACCAATAAGTTGTGTTTACGACCAATTATGGCCCAATATGGTGTGTTTAGTTGGGACTAATGAGTCCCACTAAGGTGTGTATATAACCAATAAATTATGTTTAGGACCAATGATGGCCCAATAAGGTTTGTTTAGTAGGGCAATGGGGGTCGATTAGAACCAATAAGTCCTAGTAAGGTGTGTATATAACCAATAAGTTGTGTTTATGACCAATGATGGCCTAATAATGTGTGTTTTGTTGGGACTAACGAGTCCCACTAAGGTGTGTATATAACCAATAAGTTGTGTTTAGGACCAATGATGGCCCAATAAGGTGTGTTTAGTAGGGCAATGAGGGTCGGTTGGGAACAATAAGTCCTAGTAAGGTGTGTCTTATATAACCAATAAGTTGTGTTTAGGACCAATGATGGTCCAATAATGTGTGTTTAAGGGCAATGAGGGTCCGTTGGGACCAATGAGTCCCAATAAAGTGTGTATATAACCAATAAGTTGTGTTTACGACCAATTATCGCCCAATAAGGTGTGTTTAGTTGGGACAAATGAGTCCCAATAATGTGTGCATATAACCAATACGTTGTGTTTAGGACCAATGATGGCACAATAAAGTGGGTTTAGGGACAATGAGGGTTAGTTGGCACCAATGAGTCCTAATAAGGTGTTTATATAACCAATAAGTTGTGTTTACGACCAATTATGGCCCAATATGGTGTGTTTAGTTGGGACTAATGAGTCCCACTAAGGTGTGTATATAACCAATAAATTATGTTTAGGACCAATGATGGCCCAATAAGGTGTGTTTAGTAGGCAACGAGGGTCGGCATGCATAAATTATGGAATTTCAATAACAAGAAAAATAAATATAAAATGTATTTTTATATTTTTATCCAGAACTGGTGTCAAACGTTTATATAACCGACACAGCAAACTGATAAGTGATCATATGTTTACAACTATTCAGTTTTAAACAATCTGGACGGTCGAGCTTAAAACTGTTGCGAATTGACAAATCTGAAAACGTAAACCGTAACCCGTGTACGAAAAACTGAAAAACATAACTGACTTCTGAAAAACTTTTATAATCAACTGAAACAATTTTTTTTATGAAATAAAAACATCACGAACTAAAATCGTTGTCAAGACTTAAGCCTAAACCCAACCGAACACCTAATTGGGCCCGACTTGGCCCAATAGGCCCAATAAGCCTAAAACAATCAAACCGAGCCCGAAACCTTAACCCGTTGCACAATCTTGATAAACCGAATGATCGTGGTGATCCGTAAACCTAACCAGTGCACAACGGGCCCGGGCCTCGAACCGGTGCTCCGTTTGGGCCCGTACGACCCATTACCGACAAATGAGCCCGAATACCTTTTTCTTTAAAATGTTCTGGCCCACTATAAAGTCCAAAGCCCAATGGATTTATTTTTATAAATTTAAGCCCATCAACTTTGCATTAAATTTTATAAATTGGATTAACACCTTTTATTTTTATAAAAGTTAGTCACCAACTTATAAAACTTTATACTCCTATTAGTTATAAAGTTATGACCATCATAAATTATATCCTTTATATATATATATATATATATATATATATATATATATATATATACATATACAACCTACACTACACAAAACCATTTTTATAAAACATGGCAAATTTTATAAAAGATCAAGTAACCTACACATCCATTCTTTTAAAAATAAGTTAGGAGAATTTCTTTTGATTAATTGTGACAAGGAGCATGGCCACACCTCAACCTACCTATACACTCATTATCACAAATAGTTATAGGAGACTTACATGTCTCAATCACCACACATTTCACCAATTTAGCTACTTACACACACAAAGACTCAAGACCCTCACCTCACTCTTTCCTCTCCTTCCTTAGAAAGCTGTCGAAGACCAGCCCCCTTCCCCTCTCCCTTTTCTGTTTTTCGGCCAGCACAAACCCCCCCACCACCACCGCCAATTGCTGCCACAACCGCCACCCTAACCCGCCATGAACCACCCCTTCTTTCTTTTTCTTTCCTACCGTGAATAAGCCACAGCCCAGCCACCCTTCTCCCTCCTCCTTTCTGTCGAGAACAGCCCCCCTCACCACCGCCGCAGGTGGCTGCCATCACCACCATCGCAGCTCCTCTTCTCCTCCTTTCCGGTCGCAACACACCACCACCTTTCCCCTTGTTTCTTCTTGCTGCCGTGAACAACCAACCACCACCACCATCAACCACAGCCCTCCGCCCCTCCCTTCTTCCTCTCGGCAGCCCAGCAACCCACCGCCACCTTCCTCCTCCTCCACTTCCCTGTGCACGACAGCCATAAACAGCCCCCACCGTCGCTGTACTGCTGCTGTGGTGCAGCCCCCTGACGACCGGAGATCGCTGCTGCCGGAGCTGCTGCCGGAGCTGCTGTTGTGGGCAGCTGCAAGCCGCCACTTGCCGCCTTGCTCCCTCCTCCCTCGGTTTTCTTTCCTTCTCCGTTGTGAGTTTCCTAACCGTCTCGTTTACGTTTTATACGATTTAAACGACCCAAACGATTCCCGAGTCTTGACAACGAACCGTTTAAACTTAAAGTTTTCTAACAATCGTAAACACCTAACCACATTTCTAAATAAACCGTAAGGTGATAAGTTTGGAAAAACGTTAGTATGTTGTGTTTTCAGAACACTAAAATATAGTGTTTAAAAAAAATAATAATAAGAAGAACGCATGAGCTTATATATATACTAAATGGAGGATTTGGTTATATCACTTGATGATTTGTGTTATTGCATGGATTATATAAGTTTTAATAGGTTATAGTTGCTAGAATTAATTATGTTATGACATAAAATGATAAGAATCATTAGTAGTGACTTATATTGTTAATCATCTTGTTTATGGATTCATATTTGCTAATGACAAGTATTCATGGACTAGATAATGTGTTGAAAACACTTATGGACTATTTTGGACATTAGGATGAATTTATAAAAAGGTTGGACATAAAATGATAACATAAAACCCTAAAATGAAATTTATGGGTTAAAATAATAACTTAGTAATTTATAAAAATTACTAGGAAGAATTAAACTATAAAAAAAATGTCACCATAAAGATTGTTATATAGAATGGTCTCATTTTATAAAAATATAAGTTCTAAAATAAAGACTTAAAAGTCTTGTTTAGATTTTATAAAAGAAATAACATGGGTAAAATATATATAGATATATTTTTATGTTCAAAAATGATAGAATATCATATTTTTGAACAATTGACAAAATGTCTAAAACATTGGATTTTATACAAAAATAGAAACATTTATGTACATGAATTTCTATAAAAAGTCTTTTATTAAAACCCTAACTTTGTTTGATAAATAAAGTTATTCAAAAATGATTTTATAAAACCAAAAGACTTATAGAAATTATGAAAAACATATTTTAAACATTTTTTATTATTTTAAATAAATCAAAATAATCAAAACGTTTTAACCGGATCAAATGTTTATTTTTAAACGTTTGGAATTGAAACGATATCTTTAAACGATTTAAAAATGTTTTATGACGTAATAAATCGTAAATAATTATTTTCAGCAAATAATTATCCTTATGAATTTTGAATTTTAGAAACCCTAATTTGAGTTAAAATCATTTTGGTTTGTTAATATAATTATTTTTAATAATAATTATATTTACATTAACTCAAAACCCTAATTTTCAAAACATGAGTTAATATTAAAATAACCTTTAATATTTACCTACCCAACCCGATAGATAGGGAATCATAGTACTAATTGTATGTACGCATAGTAACACTATTGAGATTAGTTTATTTGCAATATAATGCTTGTAAGAGTCATTTTCTGCATCAAAGAGAGTGTGGAATTATAAGGAAACCCCCTAACGGGTCAACGGGTTGGGTGAACCCGGGATTGGTCAATTTAACGAAAACATGGCTAAGGTACGTAAATGGGTGTGTATTATGCTTGAATTTATGTTTGGGAGTTGATTTAGTGGTCAACAATGAGTTCTAGCACTTAAAGTGCAAAACTGCCAAAACAGGGGAAAGGGGCTGGAAAAAATGGCTAAGTATAAAAACTGGTCGAATTAGCTCAGTCTCTGGAAATCGGGCTCAAGGCGTATCGCTTGGAGCTCATTGAGCCATAGGCGATACGCCAGAAAGTCCAAGCGTATGGCTTGGAAGTGGAAAGATTTTCAGGCGATACGCCTGGAACTATTATCCGAATTTACTTACTATTATTCATAAATTATGATTACTATGTTCATTTATGCACTAGAGACTCACTATTTAAAGTGAGTATGTGCAGGTAAGGCGAAAGCTTGAAAGACGCTCATCAAGGCAACACGAACCGATCCCCGCGAAGAACCGATAATCGAATTAGACTTTTGGACGATATAACATGTAAACATGGTTTTAGTTATGGATGTCAAACTTAGATGTCATTTTGTAAAGCTTAACCACAATAGTGGCTTTTCTTGAATAATAATGCACATGTTTTGAAATGAAATTTTCTGGGACCAATTTTAACGTCTTAAATGGATGTGTTTGACATCAAATTGAACATGGGTGTTACAACCCCGCCGCCCATTTTCAATTTTAGGTTTTTTAATGTGATGTTTTTAATTTTAAGTCTTTAATGCAATGTTTTTAAATTAAGTTCTGTTTTGATTTTAAGTTTTTATTGTATTTATTTTTAAATTTTAGTTACGTTAAGTGTTTTGTTTTTAATATATTTATTATTAAAATAATATACAAAAACAGAAAAATAATAATTAAATAAGGAAAAATTGATATAAATAATCTTACCTATTCACGATTGGCCGATAATAATTCTACCTAATTATTTGGCATATAACAGTGTAATCTTTTATTTGTTTTTAATAATCTTTCCGTTAAAAAAACTATCACCATAGTAAATTCTGACATGGAGGACTAATTATGTCATTATCTAAACTTGTTTCTATTTAAATAAACCTAGAGGACCAACATTGTCATTTTCATAAAATTGATTTAAATAAAAATCTTGAGCGACGACGACGCTGCAACCACCGTCGTCGTTTGGCCGCATAGAAACCATAACCCCCACCAGAGGTGAGCAGGACAACGGCACTCAGTTGCTCATCGCGAACTAGAAAACAGATGGAGAACCAAGTTGGAAGTCGTCGGAGGTTGCTGGAGATGGCCGCAGGTTTGTTGGATGGTGTGGGGTTGCCGGAGACGGGGGTCGCCGGTTGCGGAAGGTCGGATGAGTTGCTGGGTGCGATGGTTGCTGCCGGGGTAAATCGAACAAGGTAGGGAGGAGGTCGATTGGGTTCGTCGGAGTTGGGTAGGGTCAATTGGCGTACGAGGTGGAGTGAAGGCGTCGTTGCCGGACTTGCCGCCTCCCGAAGAGGATTGTTGGTGGTTAGAGTCGCCGGTATTCGATCGGGGAAGAAAAGAGGGAGTCACCGGTTTAGAGTCGCCGGTTTTCTTATATTTAAGTTTATGAAAATGACAATATTGGTCCTCTATGTTTATTTAAATAGAAACAAAATTAGATAATGACATGATTAGTCCTCCACGTCAGAATTTACTAACGGTGTTAGGTTTTT